>PVJX010027899.1:0-24392 GCA_004027295.1 Dolichotis patagonum
GCTGTCGCTCCTCACCCCGTCCCCTACACTGTAGTTTCCAGCAGGGCCGAGCTCCGCTCCCCCACCCCTTGCTCCCCGGGAGCCCAAGTCTGGACCCCCGACTCTGATTTCGGCCATCTGGGCGCTTGCAGCCCTGGGGTTTAAGAGCGGGAATAGTGGTGCAAGCCTGCAGTCCCAGCAATCGTGTAGCGAAGCAGGAGGATCGCCTGAGTTTGAGGCCAGCCGGCCTTGCCAGGGGTCCAGGCCCCTCCGGCGTCCTCAGATGGGCGGCTGGTGACAACGATCTAGGGCGACCCTACGCCCCTAACCCCGAGTGCTACACTGGAAAGGTATAACTTGTTGTATCCCATCCCATGGCTGACGGGTGACCTCAGGCCTTTGAGCCACTCCTGGGACCTAGGGCGAGTGATGGGTGACTCGAGGTGTGCCTGCCTGTGTGTGTGGGGGGGTGTCTTAATAGAACAGTCCCCATCAGTGAGCAGCGTGGGGACAGTCCCCCAGCACAGGTGACAGCGCTAGCTCTGGGAGGAAGGTCGGGGCTGAGGGCTGAACACCATCTTGGTAGGGGCGGGTCTGGGTCAGAGCAGCGCAGAACCAGCAGCTGGAAGGACCCTGGAGAGTGGGGCCGTGGCCAGGGCCTGAGTGGGGAAGGATTTCCAGCTGAGGGTTTTGATCTGCTTCCACGCGGGGATGGAACCCAGCTCCCGGAGCCAGTACGATCCCACTCAGCTACACCCCCAGCTCCTTGAATTACTTTATTATTGCTGTTATCTTTGGTGCTAAAAGTAGCAAGAACAGACGGAATTCCCAGGCAGGGTCTTCTCAGTCTCTCTGTGTTAATGACTTTCCTTAAGCCCCAGCCCCTGGGAAAGTGGCTTTATTTGGAGATGCACCCTTGAGGAGGAAATACAGTAGGACCAGTCCTGCTGGTGGGCAGGGGCTAATCCAGTGTGTGCGATTGATTGATGGGTCGATGAACCACAGAGGGAGGAGAGAACCTGGGCAGCCACGTGCGGAAGAAGTGGGTGGGAACAAATGTGTGTTTCAGGTTCAGCCATCCTAATGTTTGGTAATCTGGCTTTTTTTCCTTTTACATTAGATTTTATTGATACATTTTAGATATATGTAATCACATTCATCATAGAGAATCTATGGGTAATCCATTACGACAACCCAGATTTTTACGTTTTTAAAAATGTTTTGATGTAATTTCAGCTGGGCATGGTGGAGTGTACCTAGAGTGGCGACACTGGGAAACCGAGGCAGGAGCATGGGGAGACCTGGGACAGTGAATGGTTTAGCAGTACTCTGCCTCCAACTAAACAGGGTTGGGGATGTAGCTCAGCGTGAAGGCCCAGGGTTCAGTTCCCGGCCCCACCAGAAAAACAAACAAGAAAGATGTGATTCTGGCAAGAATGGTATGAAGAGTTGCTGGGTCCCATTATCAGACTTTCCAAACAGTAATATTTGTGCTAAGTTTGCTCCCTCCATCTGCACACCATCCCGCCTGTGTGTCCGGTTTCATCCCAAGCCATGTCTCTTTACCCTTTCATTTTCTTTGTTTTTTTTTTTTTTTTTCTTCTCTTGGTACCAGGCATCAAACTCACGACCTTGTGCTTGCCAGACAAGCGCTTACACCCCTGAGCTAAGTCCCCGGCTCACTCCTTCATTTTCTAAAAATAATCGCTGCCAGTGCAGTCAGAGTCAGGAGCAGCACTGCGTGGGAGCGGCCCTGACCTCTGGCCTCTGCTCTCTTGCCCCTGGCTCCTGTGGTGTCTGTGAGCGCTGTGAGCAGGGTTCTGACCCTCACACCTGGTGTTTGGGACAGTTCCTTAGTCTCTCTGTGTTATTTCAAGACACTGGCAAACATGGGCGCCTACGAGCCGGATGATATACCTTGCGGTGGGGGGTGAAGGGGATCAGGGAGGTGGAGGGGGCGTGGCGTACTGGGGACTGAGCCCAGGGACTTCACAGTGAGCTACATCCCCAGCCCGTTTTATTTATTACTTTGAGGCAGAGTTTCCCTAAATTGTCTAGGCTGCAGTCAAACTCATAATCGTCCTGCCTCAGCCTCCAGAGTGCTGGGATGCCACCACGTCTGGCAGAATGGGACTGTGTATGGAGACAGGGTTTTTAAAAGAGATGATTAAGGTAAAAGGAGATCACTGGGACCAGGACACAGGGACCTCTGTGATGGACATGACCCAGAGGTCCCAAGTTCTTGCATACGGCAAGCAGTGGGCTGCAAAGCGTACACTCGAGGTGGGGAAAGGTGGACGTTCACGGAAGTTCACGATCAGAGAACGGGACAAACACGGTGGCACCCTTGTGCCATGGGGATGTGTGAGGCTGCGGGGCTCAAGAGCGAGACAGGAACAAAAGGCCTCGTTTGTGCCTTGGTCTGGGCTTCTGGGGAAGGCTCCTAGGGTGACAGTGACTAAGGTGAGGGTGACTTCCAAGCTCAAAGAGGGCTGGCCTAGGGGTGGCGCCAGAGCTGAGCGTGGCTGAGTGCAGGGCAGTGACCTCCACAGCCCCAGTGTCCTGCCTTTGCTAACCGTGCAAGGATGTTTGGACAGGGCGGCCTGAGCAAGCCGGGGAGAGGCCTCGAGTGCCTCGGCCTGGAGTCTCCAGCCCCTGCAGCATGGTGCAGGAGTCTCTGCCATGAGGCCCCTGGTCTGCAACTTCTCTGCGGCTGCGCTGAGTGACAGCCCTGCTCCTTTCCCTCCAGTGAGCGCAGGAGCAAGGCTGGCCCCAGGCACTCGTATCCTGCAGCCAACTTCAAGAACAGTGCCCCTGGGGCGCTCTCCACCCCGTAGCTGTAACTGCTTGTTCCCGTGTAGATAAAACGGGCAACTCTGTGCTGTAAATAGGGCTTGTGTCCTGTCTCTCCCAGGCTCTGTCCTCTTTCAAGGCTAAGTCCTTAACCACTTTGTGCTGCTCCTGGACCCTCTTGGGCAACTGAGTGACTTAGCAAGACCCCATCTCAAAAAAACAAACAAACAAACAAACAAACCCAAAAAAACCCCAAAAAACTCAGTGCAAAGGCCCTGGGTTTAGTCTCCAGTATTAAACCAAAACAAAAAAAAAACACAAACCAAAAACCAAAGGAGCTCTGTGTTTGCCTCACTGTTTTCCTCTTCAGCCTGAAGCACAACGTGCACATGTTGCCGTGGAAGCACTGGGAGCAGGCCTCGCCCTGGTCCCTCTCTCCGTCTGGCTCATTTGTTTATGCCTGGGCTGAGCTCTTCGCCCCGCGCCCACTGGCTGGATTCCGTGTGGGCCTGTGTATGTGCGCGCCAGAGTAAATGTTACCATGATTCTAAGCGTTCAGACTGTGTAAAAAGGCACATTCAGGAAGCCCCGTGCTGTCTGGGTGGTCCTGCAGGACAGGGAGGAGGAGCACAAAGTGGGCCCTGGCCTGGCGGGGTGTTGGTGCCGGTGCTGGGCAGAGCTGCGGAGCCCAGGCCTGGTCCTGGGCACCTGGGAAGCCCTCCTCGGCCCTTCATGGAGAGGCCAGGTTAGGGTTCAGAGTGCCGGGTGAGTGTCAGGACCCAAAGGGACCAGTTTGCTAGGCCCACTGGAAACCCTGTGGCGGTGGTCTCCTCCGTGGGGCCAACACAGATTGAGAGGTGCAAAGACATTTGGGGAGAGACCTCAGGTTCTCTGGAAGGACCAGCCCTGGAGACAGGAGAAAAATGAATCAGGCAGGATGACTCCTGGAGCCCGCCGGGAGCAGTGCAGAGGCGGGGGTCCCCTGGTCCAACTCCAAGGCCGGTGAGGGGGACACTTGGTCTCAGCCCCGAATTTGAGGAAAGGAGCTGGCACCAGGCTGGAATCGCCATGGGAGGGGATAGAGGGGGACAGCAGAGCAGAGGATACGAAGGTACAGCCACCTGTGTCCATCGATGGCCCCGGCGGCCTTCTCTTTGTCACACAAAGAGTCACAAAAACAGGGCCAGGACTAGTGGAGGTAGGATCTAATGGAGATGTGCAGCAGAAAGTGAGACACAGAAGACATGGAGGGGGCTGGCGTAAACTCAGCACGCAGGAAGCTGAGGCAGGAAGAGCCCCTTGAGTCTGAGGCCTGAACCACATAATGAGACCCTGTTTCAAAAAAAAAAAAAAAAAAAAAAGGGAGGGAAGAGGTGTTGAGGGCGTGCGTGGGCACAGCAGGCTGTAGGAGGCACTGCTGGTGTCGCTGGGAGGCACTGGCTTTGTCCGCTGTGACAGGAAGTCTCAGAGCCCAAGGGGCGGGCTGGGGGCCATGGAGGGGTTTTCCTTTAGATCTGATCACAGCAGATGGTCTTCAGGAGTGGGTGGGGAGGACGCTTGAGGGGGTGGCTGTCCCCCAGGGGGCGCAGGATCTGGGTGGCCCCCCTTTTGAGTTTCTGCCTGGGGAGTTTGCAGACCTGGGGTGCACTGGGGTTTCCTTGGAGCATGGTAGGTTCTTCACACTGGGAAAATGAGTGCTCTTCCTAATTCCTGTAACTCCTTATTGATAACAACTTTACTCAGCTGCAATTCACCCCATTTTTAGTGTGCAGTTCAGTGGCCTTGTGTGAGTTAAGTGTGGGATGAGCGCCAATAGTTCAGCTTCTGGGGAGGCTGAGGCAGGAGGATCACTTGAGCCCAAGAGCTTGACAGCAGCCTAGGCAACATAGTGAAACTTTGCCCCCTGCTCCCCTGCCAAAGGGCTTTTAGTTACTTTGTAGAGTTATGCGACCTCTACCTCAATTTTAGGATGTTTTAACTGCAGTCTCACCCTGCCCCTCACAAAATCAGTCAGAGCCTCTTCAGCTGTAATTCTTCGTATGCACAGCCATCGGGAAGTACGAGTCTGTTTTCTGTCTCCCAGGATTCACCTACTCCAGACATTCCACAGAAGTGGTGTCTTGGTTACTTTTCTCTTGTTGCTGGGACAAAATGCCTGACACCCCAAATGAAGGAAGGAAACGTTTATTTAGCTCACAGTTTGTGGAGGTTTCAGTCCATACTCGGCTGGCTCCAAGGCAGGGTGGCGTGGCACAGGGCAGCAGTTCAAGGCAGCAGCCAGAGCTAACGGGGAGAACGAGCCTCTTCTCCTCCGCTGTGTTGTATGCAGGCTGCCACCACCCCACCTCCCCAGGGCGGTGTAGCACTCACACTCACAGCCTCTTGCACAGGCTGAGGCTGTTTACAAAGAAAGGGTCCTGGCTCCCTGCTGAGTCTCCTCGTTAAAAGTCTAGCTGTAACAGTGGAACCACACAACCTGCGGCCTTGTTCCTCTGCAATGGACATTTTGAAGCTCCTCTGTGCTCAGCAGGCTTCGCTGCTGAGTCTCCTTTTGTGGCGCAGCAGTGGCCCATTTATGTGGCCTACTGTTTACCATTTATCCACTGACGGACACTTGCAGTGCTCCTAACTGTTGGTGACCATGATTAATCCTGCCGTAAATGTTCCTGTGCCAGTTTCTGTGTGGACATGTTTCCATTCCTCTCAGGTGTGTTCCTGTGAGTGGAAATGATCATTCTGTGTCTAACAGTTTGAGAAACTGCCAGACCATTTCCCGCAGCACCCGCCAGGTGGCCCACCAGGTGGCCCTGAGCACTCTAATTTGCTCCCCATGACAGTTAAGCTGGATTATTGTTGCAGGCAGCTGAGTTAGTAAGAAATATTGAAGGCAGTGAGACAGGGCTAGGTCCTCAAAGGAGCCAGTGCAGACACCTGGAAACTGCAGGAGAGACAGACACCTCCTGCTGTGGGCCAGGCCTCAAGACAAAGGATCAAACAAATGTACCCACATGCTGGGGACTGATATTCTAATTCAGTTCCCTGTCACCCTGTAGTCACTATCCCATCCTTTAGCTCCAAGAATGCCGGCTTGCTACTTGACTTGCTTTCCCATTTGTCCCCAATGTAGTCAATTTTACCTGAACTATTGGTCTTATTGGCTAACTATAGTTATGTCCCACCTTATGCCCATCTGCCTTGTGAGTTCCCAGTCTTCCCCACCTTAAACCCTTGCTTTTACTTTATGAAAGTTCCTGGAAAAGACAGAGTCCTGGGCAACCCGCTCAGGACCCCTTCTGTCTCTCTCCCAGACAGAAGCTTTCTTTTCTCAATAAATATATTCTACTCTTCACCTCCGTTGTTCCTAAAATTCATTCTTCGAGTTTAGAGAAAATGAGCTCGTATCGGACATAGTAGGCCAAGAGTTTCATTCCGCTGTATCATTATCAACTTGGTTGGCTTGAGAGCCGTCCAAGGGATTAGTAGAAAACTAACATGGTGGACCCTGGAAGTGTGACCTCCAGGTCCGTCCACAGCGCCTGGGCCCGTCCTCCCTGATGCTCTTACCCTACGCTGTGCTTCCTGGCCTGCATGAGTTGAGCAGCTGTCCTCTGCTGGGCCCTGCCACCATGACGCTCTGCCTCGGAGCCTGCCGGCCACGGCCTGAACCTTCGGAGACCGCGAGCCTGACAGACCTCTCCTTTAGACTTCAGGTGCTGGGCATTTTCTCTAGCAACAGGGAAGCTAATACAGAAAACTGGCACCAGAGAAATGGGGGTGCTGCTGTGACTGTGTGTTTCAGAGGCCTCTGGGGCTGCTTGGTAGGAGGCATTTGGAAAGATCTGGGGATGGTGGTGGCTACAGAGTCCTTGAATGTCATCACCAAGGCTGTATTATTATTATTGGTACCAGGGATTGAACTCATGACCTTGTGCTTGCCAGGCAGGCACTTGTGCCGCTGAGCTGTATCCCTGGCCCTATATGTGTGATTCTGATGCAGTTCAGAATGTCAGTGCTGATGAGAGTGCAGACAGAAAGGCCAGGCTCAGGAAGCCTGAGCTGAGGAGAACGCCACTGGGGATTGGACTAGAGGCCGCGCTTGTTACATTTTGTCCCTGCCCTGAGACTTCCTGGAAGGGTGAAATTATTGGCAATGGACTAAGTGGTCTGGCAGAAGAAGTTTTAAGGTGACCCAATGTTCAGGCTGTGGCATGGGTAGTGCCAGCTGCTTTTAGTCAGATTCATAGGGAGAATTGGAAACAAAAAGCAGAGCAGAAATATTTGAAAAACTTAAAATTTTGGCTTAAAAAGAGCCACGTGTAGAGCTGGGAGTTGAAGGAGGTGTGGCTGCTGAAGTGGGCGCCATTAAACGTCAATCAAAGCCAGAGGCGGTGGCACAGGCCTGAAACCCGAGCACTCTGGGAGGCTGAAGCAGGAGGCCTGCAGGTCCAAGCTTATGGAAAGTTGTTTTTTGTTTGTTTGTTGTTTTGTTTCATACTGGGAATCGTGCAAATTCAATCTTAGCCTAGGCAACTTATAAATTTAGCAAGACCCTGTCTCAAAAACAAAGTGAGAAAGGAAGGAAGGAAGAAAAAAAGAAAGAAAAAAGGACTGGAGCTACAGCTCAGGGTGTGGGCTCGGGCTTCAGTCCCCAGCACTGGAGTGGGGAGTGGGAAGGGGGAGAAACCACACACACTGAACCAGGAAAAGAGGGTGCCCGCAGGGCATCTCAGGGTTTATTTGGCAAGGCCCCCCGCTACTTCAGAACCAAAGGTGCAAAGGCATAACCCTTTCCTCTGAGGAGAGCATCGGCCCGCTCCAGCAGTGCTGCCTTGGGAGCTGGTTCCACTCACAGTGGCCCACTCACAGTGCTCAGCTGTGTAGTACCCAGGCTGCGGCAGCCATGGTTGGGGCCCAGCTGCCGCTCAACCCGGCAGCAGACCTCGGTGTCATCTTACCTAGTGCTGGCTGTACAGATGCGCAAAATACAAGAGGTGCGAGGCTGGGGACGCTTCCACCCAGATTCCATTAGGCCAGGCAAGGAGTCCCCAGAGCAGAACGTGCTGGTGTCCCTCAGGCCGAGCTGGGGAGCTGAGGGCCTGCGGGTGGGAGGCATCACCCTTCTCCCTGCACCCAGGGACAGGCTGGCCACACTGGCTGTGCTGCAGGACCCAGATCACTCGTGGAGGCCTCTTGGGTTCACAGTGCCTCTGGAAGCAGGCGAGGGAAGACGGCCACCTGGCTGGTCTCAGGACTGTTTGGTTGAGATGTCATGGAAAGAAATGACCTTGAACTTCAGCTTCTTTGAACATTAAAAGGGGAAGGCAAATTTAACTTTTGACTTCTTCTCTTAGGACTTGGAGAGGAGGAAGAGGCAAGCTACATTTTCCAAACACAGGCAGTTTTATTTAATTAATTCATTTTTTTTTTTAATTAATTCATTTTTGTTTTGAGACAGGGTCTTTAGCTCAGGATAACCCTGAACTCACTATGTGGCCCAGACTGGTCTCAAACTCACAGCTTCCGACACACACACCCCAGACGGGGCTGAGACCAGAGCTCCGAGAGAAGGGCAGCTACAAGGGGTGCGTCCGAGGGATGCTGTGGACGATTTAGTGCTTGCAAGCTGCTTTCCCTCCTGTGAAGCGAGTCTGCTTCTCAGGCTTTGAGCAGGCTCTGAAGCGGCTCCAGCTCCCCACATGGCCGGAGTGGTCCGGTGCACAGCAGCTGCGGGCTGGAAGCCTCCACCCGCTTCTCCAGGGAAGAGGCTTGGATGTCACCTCAGCTCAATTTGGGGTCCAGGGGCTGGCCCCAGTGTCCTCCATGTCTGTGGCACATGGTGGTGCATGGCAAAGAGCTTATACTGCCCAACAGGAGGTTGGGGACACAGGCCCGCCCCCAGCTGCCCAGCCTGGCCTCCAGCTCCCGAGCCTCCTGCCCAAGTGCTAGGGTGGGACTGGGTGGGCACTCTGGCAGGCCCGGTGCCCTGGCCGCCATGCTGGGCCGTCAGAGCACAGCTGCCCCTGGCTAAGCACCGGGCTACACGGGCTCCAGATCCGCAGGGCCACGACCCAGCCAGCCAAGGCCTGCCTGGTGCCACCCCGAGGGCCTCACCAATGTCCAGAGACACAACCTCCTCCCGCAGGGCCACCCAGAGCAGAGCCAGGGCTCCACAGCCCAGTGCCTTCCCGGACCTCACCCACACGGACAGCCACCCACCGGCCACGGCCCTCCCGCAGCACCTGCGAGCTCCTGGCCTAGGGGCAGTCAGAGCAGACAGCAGGCTTCAGGAGAGGGGATCTGCTCACGGCTGTGCCACTGTCACTGTGTGACGGCAGCCCGGGAGCCAGTGGGCTGGCCTCGGAAATGGAATAAGCGGCCGCCTCTCCCCACTGGTGTCCAAGCACCGGAGCCTGTCACTGGCCTGGGGGAGAAATTCCCTGCTCTGATGCCTGCAAGGAAGACTTGACTTATTCCTATGGGACTTCCCTTATGTGCTACGTTTTATTTTATACCCAAAATTCAAAAATCCTGCTTCACTTACACCCAAAATAGATGAATATTAATCCTTACCCCGAGGACAGATGACTGGTAGGTTTATAGAAGAAACGTAAGGACTTTCTACGAGAAATAAATCACCCCAAGAATCCTGTATCACTACAAATTTTATTCAGAAACCCATCTTTGTGTTTTTTTTTATTGTTTTTTAAAAAAAATTCCCATTATGAACTGGTTTGGTCAATCAACTACAACACTTTCTAGCAGACATACGGTAAAAACGGCTCGGCTCAGAATCGCCCAGATCTCTCCCTGTCTCTTGATCGCCTCCGGTCTCGCTCCCGGCCTCCGCCGCCGCCTCCACCGCCACCTCCACCACGCCCGCGGTCTCTGGACCGAGAGCGCCGTTCCCGGGACCGGGACCTGGATCTATGCCTGCAGGTGGGGGACACGAGGTCAGAGCCCGGGGAGCAGCCAGGCTCTGTGGGCGTCCACACGGCACCCCCCCATCACTCGCTGCTGACGGCGCACCCGAGAACGAACAGGGGTGACACCTCCCGCCCTCCCACCGTGGCAAGGCCTGGCGTCACAAGCTCCCCAGGGGTCAGGCTGAGCCAGGACAGGGGAGGGGCGGCGGCTCTCTTCTCTGTCGCTACTTGTGGACAGTAAGAGATTCCCCGTCAGCACCTCAACTTTCCACACCGGCCCGAAGCGCCACAGAGCCTGGGACTCTGCTCTGGGACAGGACAAGATGTGACCGCAGGGTTTTTTGGGTTTGTTTTTAGAGACTGGGCCTCACTATGTACTCCAAGATAGCCTTGAACTTGGTACACTGTGGTACTTTCCTTCATGAATGCTTTTGCTTGCAAACAATTTGGTTCACAAATGGAAGTGTTTCACAAACATTTTTGTTTGCAAACTGCATCAGGTGACAAAACCACCGTGGCCGTCTTTCTACAGGAACGTAGCCTTCCTTTCCAGAATCGTGAAACAAACCATATTTGTGAACCAAGTACCACCCTATGTAGCCCAGGCTGGCATCAAAGCTGTGGTAATCCTCCTGCCTCGGCCTCCCCAGGGTTGGGTTACAGGTGTGTACCACTGTGCCTACTTCACAGCTGGGCACCTGAAGGCAGGAGGAGGTGAGCACCTCTAGGACAAATGAAAGCAGCCCTCAAGCACCTGCGGCAGTCACAGGAAGCTACACCCTAAACTGGGAGAACCGATGCCGTGCGTGCTGCATCTCAGCCCCGGCGGGCTGCGGCCGAGGACCACGCAGCTGCTCTGTGATGCAGGGGCTGCATCGCCTTCTTCCCCTACGGCGCGCCGGGCTCTAAGCTGCTGCTCTCAAGCAAGAATGGCGCCTGGGCAGAACCTGGGCCTGGGCACCCACCGGCTTCCAGTGACCCCGAGCACTCACTTCTTGCGACGGCGCCCGTACAGCTCTCGTCGCAGCTCCCTGGAGATCGGCTTCAGGTGCATGAAGTTGCAGAAGCCTCCTCGTGTGCACTCTCTGCAGGGCAGGCAGACCCGAGTCAGCACGCCGCCGAGCACACCCGGGCGCAGCCACCCACCCTCGGGGCCCGCACTCACCCCATCTCGTACTGACGGCAGCAAGCTTCCCTGAAGTCGGTCACGGGTGAGAGCTCGGCGTGGATCGGCTGTCCGTTAAACCAGCGGTTGTTGAGGTCGATCACGGCCTTCTCTGCGTCCTCCTCACGGCGAAACTGACCCAATCAAACACAAATACTTGTCACTCACCCTGGAGACCACACCCCTGCCACCAGCCCACCGCAGACCAAATGCCTGCAGTGCAACAGTGCTGCACAACGGCACCGGCAGCCCGGCCCACTGCAGGCAGCTGAGTCTCCCCACCATCCCAGCCCACGCCAACGCTGCCTTAAATTCTAATTTAAAGCAATGTGGTACGTGTGTAGAAACGAGATTAGTAAAAAGTGAAACACAACGGACCCCGCGCACAGGCAGCCCCCCGGCCCCGCTGGCCGAGCAGCTCCGCTCCGCTCCTACCTTGACGTACACGTTCCCCACGAGGTGGTCTCCCAGGTTGTCGCAGACGTTCATCTCCTCCACTTCCCCGTACTTCTCCTCCATCTCCGTGAAGACCTCCTGAAGGGAGAGCATAGCACTTGAGGGCCACGCACAGCCCCAGGGTGGCGCTGTCACTGTGTCCAGGCGGGAAGGGCGCCCGTGCCCGAGGGGCTGCCGCACTCACCTCAAAGAACTCGTCGTAGTGCTCCTGCATCTCCACATCGCTCACGGCACCTGTGGACGAGAGACAGCTCGCTGATTAGCGGCCGGTGCCCGCGCAGACTTGTCCTCACGCTCAACTGCTACAGTGACACATGATTGTCTAGAGGACACAGGCCAGAGCGGCGCGCTACGGGAGCGCCGGTCATAGGACTCGAGTTCGCTGCGATGGTCAAACGCCCCAACAGTCTCCGTTCTGGCTACCAAAATAATCACTGCCAGTTTTAATCAGCATCAAAAGGCCATTTTCAGAAAGTGAAGAAAAGGCTGGCTCTCAAATTAAGACATTTTAAAACAAAATTTTCTTCTAAGACTTAGAATAGAGACCAAGTAAATGCGTTGATTTTCCCCTTTACTGGGTTAAGAAAGCTGACATTTGAGCCCACGATTAAGAGCTTCCGTGCCTAACTGGTTTCTTCTGTACACTGCCAGCCACAGAACACCGGAGCAGTCTTTTTGATGTGATTAAAACTCGAGTGACCAGACTGCACACCATCCCCAGGTCCAGCTTTGGTAATCTGGACGCCCCTGAACCAGGGCAAAGCTATGAGCTCTGCTGAAGACAGCACTCTTCGTTTTTACTCCAGAACTATTTTCATCAGTGCACTTTTCACACTCACATGCACTAAGTGAAATCATACCCACTCATGGGCGACTGCACTTCCACGCTATCCCCATTGGCATCCTCTCTACCAAATTCTACTACGCAAAGTTGAGTTCTTTTAACTTAAACCTGAGAATCACACAGCATGATGTCAACAATGTCACATTCCAAACAGGTCAGAGGCTGGCAAAGGCCCACTGGCTTCCAGGCTGGGCCCACTTGGGCTCCACCACCGTCCACGCCCACAATTCTAACATGAGATGGGCCCACAAGCCAGCCGCCTGCCCAACAGGGCACCACAGGGCCATGTGACTAGGTCTAGGGAGTCAAGAGTGGCACCCCTTGAGCTTACTCAAAACCCTTCTTCTTATTAGGGAAGAGATAACACCTTCAGATTCAGAGAATGATCTGGGTCCCCTTCCTAATATACCTGGGGCTGTGCTTCAGTGTTTCTGAAATTCCAGGAACTCGGTTTACCTTAAAACCCAAAGCTTATGGAGAAGCAACAGTGTGGCCAAGTGAGCGGCCAGCAGGACAGAGCTCTGCCTCCAGGAGCGGTCAGGTTACAAACAACAGGAAAGCTAGCCAGAGGCCGCTCCTTCCAGGGTGGACTTCAACACCATCTAAAACTCATTTCCTTTTCCATACCATAGAGAACATGAAAAGGAAACAATCTATAAACACCCAGTTTCAGCAGCTTTGAGGAATGCTCCTGTAACGCTTATTTTAAACTACTGGCTATATTCATTCTAAGATTTTTAATCAGTCAAAATGTCTTGAAAGCAAAAACCAGGACATTAAAATACTGATCAATAGGACATTATTTAAATGACTATATAATTAAAATAACACAGCTTAGAACGTGACCAGTTTTTAATAGAAATGTCATTCTTAAACTGGGATTCGTATTTAACATTAATCCATGCACAGGAAGCTCATTTTTCTACAAACGCAAGGGTATGTTAAAAAGAACCAGTAACTTTATTGAGGTAACTGATTTTCTTTCTAAAATGCAGAATTAGAATTTACTTTGACCTGAACCCTAGAACTGGAATGATAAGTACAAGCTAAAGGTTTAGTTTATAGCATATGCAAAACAAGAGTACTGTGACTTAAAAATAAGATACAGAAGAAGCTAATACGACACTATAGTCAATAAACACGCAGGGGCAGTGCAACCAGGGCAAAGGCTTCTTAGTAGTGGTTTCTCAGACATCTACTTGCTCAGGGGAAGGTCAACAAATGAGTGAACTCACAGGTAAAGATTCCCTCTACCTACTGACACCGCCCAGCCCAATCCTCCCACACCAAGGATTGAGCCCAGGACCTTCAACCAAGCATCACCAGACCCGTTTATTTCTGATGGCCGCAGGGTCTGTGTGATCCTCCTGCCTCAGTCTCCCAAAGTGCTAGGATCACAGGCGTGTGCCACCACTCCTGCACTCCAAGTTGATCCTCTCTTTAAATAGGTATTTTAAAACAGGATTACCAAGTAAATACTGCTACCACCAGATCCAGGGAGAGAAGCCTCTACTATAAAGTCAGTATGCTAGCATCAGAACCAGAGTATCTCAGCAAAAAATTTCTAAGAAAACACCACCCCACACAGAAATGTGCACCCCGCCTCAGGGCAGTGCCTGAGGCTGGACCGGCTCGGAGCCGGGGGTCACACCCAGGCACCTGACTCAGGCCCCAGGCTCTCCAGGGCTGTCTGCATTTGCTTCCCTCTGCTTTAACGGGAACTGGTGACTGACCAGTCTCCCCTGAAGTTTAGACGCCTTTTTTAACAAGGGTCTGGGCCTTTATTTCAACACACCCATAAATGACTGAATCTCAATTTTACTGGATGGTTGTAAAAACTGCAATTTCATTTCTGAACTTTTCAACGCCACTGATCTGTATCCTGTTCTTTAAAACCCTCCACTCTGCAAGGACATACATCCTAAACGTAGAGCAGGAAGAAATCAGGTGTTTCCTGAAGGTCAGGTTAGCTCTGCTTCCCCACCAGGCACCCTGGGCACCCCCAAAGGCCGCATGTGAGCCCCTCAGGTTGGGGATTTCATCTATGCGAAGCAGGTGGCTAAGAAGGGCGCCTCTTCTGCCAAGCAGCCGACTCTGGCGCACTGGCATGGGCATGGCAGGAGGGCTTGGGCAGCGTGCACCACGGCCTCTCGTCTGGCAAGCAGAGTGAGGCTCTCAGAGCGAGAGGGACCTCCAAAGTGGAGCTGAAGCAAAAACCACTAATGAGAAATGAAATCTGAAAAAATTCTGAGGCAATCTGCTTTGGAGAGTTCCGGAAGGAGAAACGTTCTGATACTGCTGCTCTCGAGAGGGAAGAACAGAGCTCCGACTCAATCCCGGTGCGTTCCCAGGATGGTGGTCCAGGCGCGAGGGAAGAGCAGCAGGTCCGAACAGTTTCCAAGAGGCCCTGCCCCGTCACAGTTGTCTTCGTGAAAGGGGCAAGAGGCGCTTGGCTCTCCAGCAGAGGCTGCCATGGGCCAGGGGACAAGCTCCTGCCACCTCTCGCGAACACGGCCCTTGACACTAGCACAGCAGGCCAGGTGAAGTGGACACTGAGCTCTGACACGCAAGCCCAGGGAACCAGGGAAGAACTTGTATGAACTTACAGCGCAAACCGTCAGCAGACTGGGAAGAGTTTTGAGGGTTACGGTAAATGTTCAAGAGGGCAATGGTCTGAAATACAAAACGCAACAACTTTATATTATGGAAAATTAAATGTAAACACTTCACCGGTTGCCTTTGGTGATCGCTTCAGTTGAGTCAGTGCTGAAAAAAGAGCAGGTTATTTCTTCAGGAGCAGAGATGTTCCCTTAGTTGGTGGCTGCCTTGAACTACCTCACCCTACAGTGACAGAGATCTCATGAGATGCCAATACTGTACTTCTGCTTACAGAGTGCAGAAACAATCTCAGATTCCACCTCAAGTTCCAATCCAGGCCGGCAACTACCAGAATGATCTCAGATGCAGCAGAAAACAAACAGAAAGAAAAGCACCTCTATAGATGGATGAAAAAAACTGCTGTATTAGAGAAATACAATAATTACATGTCATGAAATCTCCACTTCCTAGAGGAAAAACTGTAATGGTGAAATAAAACCACACTTATTGGGCAACTTACCTTATCGATTCCTTAATTTTCCTAGCATTTTTAATTTACAGAAAGAACTTAATAGAGGCCAGGAGTTCAGTCGCTGGGAAGCCCAATGATCGGCTGCTAAAGTGAAAGCCCGCTTCACACGCACAGGCACTCTCCCGACCGACGGCGGTCAGTGGAAAGGCTGGCCAATGACCTCCCTAGCAGAGCCTCCTGAACTTGGCCGCATCAAGTTCTGGCTGTGCGCGCCACGCGGTTCCAGCACCTTGTCCTGTTTGCAACAGCTCTATGTCAGCAGCTCAGAGCCAACGTTATGTCTCAATTAAGAGTGGGCTCTTGAACACCATTGTCTTAAAAAAATTTCTCCAACTGTGGGACTTACAGTGTGAGCCGTCAGCCGTCTGTGCACTGTTTTGGGGATTACGATAGATGTTTTGAATCAAGATGGTCTGCGGGGAAAAAAAAATAAAAAGGGGAATTCTACTGGCTGCTGTGCATATATTAGACAATTGCAAAGAGACAATTTGTTTGCAATGGCTAAACGTTTTTGTTTTTCCCACAAGTCAGACATTTATTTTGTCTTGTGCAGAGTATACCAAAACCATCATATTATGAAAACAGAGTTTGAGCAGTGACTTGGGTCAAGCCAGCCAGCAACCAAGAAGAAACTGTAACTTGTTTTGAGCAGCCCGCGTTATCAATAGTGAAGTGTTTCAATACAAGTAACGGAACACTAACGTTTTCTTGTACTTCAAGCCAGCAGACACAAAGATGTCAAAAAACTCACATTATAATCATTTTCCCCACACATAATTCGTTTTCTTAACCAAATGCATAACTCGACTGTATGCAGGACACCAAGTTCTCTGGTCTCTTTGGCAAAGCAGGCACACCAAGTGGTCATGGATACCTGACTCTTATTTACACTTTCTTGGTGGGATCTCTGTTTACATAATACAATAGTTAAAACATTTGCTCTTTTCCGATCCTTCTTTTAAGGAAAATAATCCTTTTAGCCCTTGTCCTTTAAACTGGATCAGGCAGACTTGAAACCTTACACTGTACCGTTCTTCTTAAAATCAAGTTGTCTGAAAAAACAAACCATGTTTAAGTTAGTAAGCTAATATAGTACATGAATCTTATTGTCCACATCACTGTAAGCAGCTTACAAAGAAACCCACCCTGAATTATGCTCGATTTACAAGCTAACCCAATACACGCGTGACTCAGAAAACAAAATGTTGGGCTTCAGCAACCCAAGCTTGGAGCAGGCAGCCTGTAGGGGCCTCCTGGCTCTGCTCACAGCCTCGCGTGGAGGGGCGTGGAGCCCAGGCGGCTGTCAGAGGATGCTGCACAAAGGCCAAGGACAGACGGCACACTCAGAATCTCAGGACTGACGCCACGCTGGGGGTTTCGTCGACCTTTCAGCTTTCCTCCAGGACTACTGGGCGGGATGCCTGTCAGGACAAGCTGAACAGAGCCCCACTCTTCAAGCTCTCTGCAGAAAGTGCCACATAAAGTGCCAACATGGCTCCATTGAAATCACAGTGGCCAGGGTGACTTTGGATGGAGGAATCAGAAGCAAAAAAGGTGCTTGCTTAACAAGCACCACTGACCCGGTGAGCCTTAATGGCAGCACCACCTTGCTCTGACCCACAGAGCTTATCCTGGCATCTCACGTAACCAGAGAAGCCCCATGATTCAGAGAAAGCATGCAGGAAGTGCCTCTGCTTACTTAGAGGACTCTCTCAGGGAGGGGCAGCACTTTGGCTACCAGATCCCCAGCTCGTCAAAGACCTGGGGAAGACACTGGAGGTGCTCAGTGACTACGTGATCCACGGCCACTGGTTTAGTGGGGGAAACTTAGTTAATAAACCAAGTATTAAACACCATTAAACAAAAGTTTAAAGTAAGTTCTCAGACATCCTGAACACTGAACCACCTAGCAATCAAAAAAAATGCAAGGAAAACTCAAGAGTGCTCTTCCCCTTGAAAAATGCATTTTGTTGTGGTGTTTCTGAGGGGTTTAACTAATAAAATACCAATCTCTCTCTTTCAGCTCGCCTACACTGACTGGCAGAGAAGCAGGTCTCATCTGTGAGAAGGTCAACACGTGGAGAGAGGTGCACACAGGACAGAATGAGGAGCTGCCCAGGGCCAGAGCTGCACACGCAGACCCCGGGGTGACAAGGACCTGCGCACCTTGGTCTACAAAGACCGGCCACATGTTGTTACAGACTTGGGTGGCCACTGCTTACTGGTGCTACGGGGCGCACTCTCTTTTAATCATCAGTGTGCCTTTGTAGGGAGCAAATCCTGGCCTTATTTTTCAATCTGCCACAGATAAAAACTATCAAAAACCACCATTTGGGGCTGAATGAACTGAGGGCAGACCTGAGCCCAAGAGAACAGACTGCTGCAGGCAGCGGATCTCTGTTACTGCGAGGTTTCACCTCAATGGTGCAACTTACTGCTTGTTCAACTTGGGCCATCGAAACAAGGACAGCCCCCGCTGGTGCTTAGGTACTGTGTTCTAAGTGGATCAGCACCAGGAGTCAGCTGACGTGACGACCACTGTGTCAGCACTCTGCACACAGTGGCCGTGTGGCTTTCCTCTCTGGGGAGAGCAGAGTAGAAGTGTTTGGAAGAGAGGTGCAGTGAACACCACCCCACTGAGGCTGGGGGTGGGGGGGGCAGCACAAGCTGCGGCCCACATAAACTGGACGCTTGTTTTTAAGAAATTTCCAATGGGGCTGGGGATTTAGCTCAGTGGTATAAGCGCCTGCCTTGCAAGTGCATGGTTGTGAGTTTGATCCCCGATACCCCCCCCAAAAGTTTCCAATGGTGATGAAAGGGAGGGAGGAGGGGTCCCCACTGGGATGGTTCACCTGCTTTGTTCATTTGCTTGAACAAAGGAACATATGAACACAAGTGCAAAAATAACTCAAGCAGGGAGGAATGACTCCCTTAATATGTTGAAACTACTTATCACCTCTGAAAAGCACATGAAAGTTCGATAATTTATGTGACAATAAAAAAGAAAAAAAAACAAACAAACCTGGCTAAAGGTTGGTTTATTGTGCAACCGAGAGCATCTGTCTCCATGACGACATGCTCCAATTTTGAAATAAAACGAGCAGTTGACTCTGCAAGGGAAAACAAGACCAGATTATTTTGCTGAGAAGACACAAGATAGAAATATGTCACTCACGTGTTCTACTCTAACAGGTACTTCCTTTACGTCACAGACACAGGCACACAGCTTTTTCCTGGTACTTCCCCTTTCCTGCTGCGTTTTAGAGCGCCTTAACTTTTATATCCTTCTACAAACCTGAACCAGATTCCTCCTCAAGCAAAGCTCATTTTCAACACATACTTTATCTGCTTTAAAAACAAAAACAAAGCAAGAGTCTAAAACTAAATTTAACTCAACTCTTTATCTGTTCTCTGTCACTGCACGACGAAATTCTCGACGGGGGTCACTGGCACAGTGCAGGGAGGGGAGACCTTCACCAGCAGCCTGGACCACGTGTGGTTGCGAGGGGCAGTGTGCCACCCAGGTGCTGCTCCCAGGGTCAGGCCTCACACACGCATACCTCACACGCAGGGCTCACTCAGTGCTATCACTAGTTAACAAACAGCAGCTCAGGTTCTCTTCAAACTCCTATCAGACCAAGAGGAAATTTCCACACTTGTGTAGAGAAAGGAACTCTCAATTTCAATACATGGAAAACAGGCTACCGGAGAATCCAGCACATCACGGTCACCTTCGGTCTCCACCCCAAGGCTCTCCCTGAACACTTCTCAACTACCCCCACGATCAGAACAAATCAAATCAGCACCTGTGTGGCAGCAATGTCAGGTGCCTGGCAGATCTGTGATGAGTTAGGAGATTTTACAAATTTTACTGGCTGGACCTCATTCAAGTTTCAACTTGAGAGGTGGGAGCGCTACCCGCAGATTTCTTTTGTAAAATTTAAACACCAGTCATGTTTAGGCAGTCAACCTAGAGTGAAGATCCAAAGCATTAACTCCCAAGGACCAAGAAGACTGGTGAGCTACATTTACCATTAGGCAGCAATAAAGACGGGCAAGTTTATGAATGCTGCAGAAGAAAAGGATTACTACGTGTAATTCACAAACTTTTGAGTCTTACTTGGCTAATTTGATTAGACAATAAGAAATCTTCAAGCAATCAAACGCAAATGAAGAGTTTATTTTACTTTATTACTGTTTTTGGTTCTGGGAATCAAACTCAGGACCTTGTGCTTGCCAGGCAGGTGCTGTGCCACTTACTATTTTTGAGACAGGACATCACTATGCGGTTCAGGCTGGCCCTGGACTCACTGTGTAGCTCAGGTTGACCTCAAACTCAAAGTACTCCTCCTGCTTCAGCCTCCCGAATGCTAGGATTACAGGCTTGCACCACCACGCCCAGCTCAAAGAGTTTATTTTAAAAATATCTCATAATACTCAGATGTGGTGGTGCATTCTCATAATCCCACCTTTTGGGAGGCTGAGGCAGCAGAATCACTGTGAGTTCGCCGACAGCTTGGGCCACACACTGAATTCAAGGCCAGTCTGAACTACACAGCAAGACCCTGTCTCACCAAAAAAAAACAAAACACATCTTGCAATGGACAAAATTCCTGCCTGAAAAACACTGAACTATCCCACATAAATAAAGTAACTCTTGTTCCTGGTACTTCTAGCCAGTTAATTATTTACAGCTTAGTAATTTTTTTTTTTTTTTTTTTGGTACCAGGGATGGAACTCACAACTTCACATTTACCGAGCAGGCACTCACACTGCTGAGATAAACCTCCAGCCACAGCTTGATAAATTAATCAAGTTTTTCTGATCTGCTTATTACACTACTGAAATAAAAAGGAGAAAAGGGAGATTTACTATCACGGACGAACTATTAGGCTGATGTACTAGGTTAGAACAATGTTTGTTACTTAAAATGTGTAATGAACTAAATATCTAAGATACACATTGCACTTATGGTTTAAATTTTAAAAAGTAAGTAAAAAAGATCTGGGTGTGGTGGTGCATGTCTGTAATTACAGCACTTGGAAGGCTAAGGCAGGAGGACTGCTGAGTTGGAGGTCAGCCTGAGGTACACACCGAGTTCAAGCCAGCCTGAACTACTTAAGGAGACCATGTCCATTTAAAAACAAAAAACACCAACATCTTTCTTTCTTTCTTGGGTCTTTTTGAGACCGAGTCCTCCTGCCTCAGCCTCCCAAGTATCGGGATTACAGGTATGTCCACACCTTTGTGTGTGCGTGTGTCTTCTTGAGAGTCTCTCACTATGCCTTTCAGGCTGGCCTTGAGCTCGCTTCATAGCCCACGCTGGGCTTTAACTCCCAATCATCCTCCTGCCTCAGCCTGCCCAGTGCTGTAATTACAGGCATGAGCCATCATGCCTGTCAAACATTTTCATTTTCTAGTTGACCTCATCTTCTGTAAGCTACATACCTAAAACAATTAAGTTTCCAAATTAAAACTGTGACTTTTATTACAGTTTTGTCTTAATAGGTTGAAATGGTTATTTACAAGAGGAATATAAAAACATTACTAGGTAAATTAAGAGCTTCTTAGACTAACCATGAGGAAGCTGTAAGAGAGCCTTTCGTAAGGCAGAAGCCCCAGTGCACAAACAGAAAAGGGGAAACCACCAAAGCCTCCAATTCTGCCTGTGGCAGGCCTTCAGCCAGGGAGCTGGGCTACTCATCCTCCAAGTTCACAAAAGGCTCACTTCCAAGCCACCTCCTGTGACCTCATGGCCTTTAGAGTGCACTCCTCCGTAGTATTCAACACATTTTAGTTGTATTGTAATCATTCGAAGAGCCTCCACCACCATGAGTTCCCTGAGGACAGAACTCAAGATTTTACCCATCTGTGAGTCCCATGAGGCCGGCCTATAGTTGACATCCAATAAATATTTCCGGGGTAACTAATTTGGGCACGAGAATTTTTATAAAGAGAGATATCCCCTCTCCTAAACAACACAGTAAATTCTAGCATGTGTAAAGAAGCCATTTGACAGGACAGCCTCCATCCTGGAAAACAGAAACATTTTTAACAGTGTTTGAAAAAGTGGCATCAAAACATTCTATGACAAATTTAAGGGGTTATCATTACGACTAGACATTTGCATAAATTTTGTAGGGCACTCAAAATGGCCAAAGTTAACTACTTACTCAGAGAGCAGATTAAGCCAGACACTTACTCTTTAGGGTTTCAAAGTAGGAATTATCCTTCAAAGCGTCTCAAGACGCTTTATCCTAAACTGCCAACACTGGAAATTAACGCGCTCCAATTAAACAAAAGTGAAATTAAACAACTTTTAGCCTAGTGATTAACGAAGGTTTTCAATCTTTTTTTTTTAAAAAAGAGAAAACCCCAAAAACCCAAACATATAAGCGCCGATTTTCTAACGCTGCAATCGCCAACTGTTCTAAAAGCTAGGTGCGACTTTCAGGGCTGAGCCCGGAATCTGCGCGACACTTTTCCCGGGTCAGGGGTCAGAGGCGCCGCTCGCGGCCCGAACTCCGCTTTGGCCGGTCGGGACTAGTTCGCGGGACCGAACCCACAAACAACGCCCCAAGCAAGCAGCGGAGACCGGCCGACGACGACAGCGAAGGCCGAAGAGGAAACCTGTTGGGCCGGCGGGGCCGGGCCGCTGAGGCGCGAGGCCTCAGGCGGGAGAGGCCGCCGGCGCCCATTTGCCCGCGCCGCGCACGAGGCGGCGGGTCCGCGGCGCGCGAGGCCGGAACGGCCGCCGCTTCTTTCCACTGTGCCCTCCCCCGCCGCCTGGGTCGCCCCGCTCCGCGGCTGCCGCCCAGTCCGCGTCCCGTGGGCCGGCTTTCACTCACTTGTCTTTTTCGGTGCCGAAGATGGAGGCCAAATACTCCGCCATTTCCCACCGCTGCGGCCGCCGACACGACTGTCGACGCCGCCAACCCTGCCGCCGCCTGCGGGAGACGTCACCGGACGCGACTACGCTCTCTCCACCCCGACGTGGCAGCGCCGACCAATTGGGAGAGGCGCTGTCTGCGCGTGGGCGGGACGCAGTGCGCGCTCGGGGTCCGCCCTGCTGGACGCGGCCTCCCGCGCGCCCCCTATTGGCGACCTTTGGGCGTGCTCCGCTTCCGAGTCCTACACTGGAGGGGTGTCCTGCTCCTTGTCTCAAGTGCCTTGGCCAGTACCCTTAAACACTGTCCCTCCGCCCTTGTCAGTGGGATCCCCCACCTCTCTCGGCTTCCCGCACCCCTGCCGGTTGGGATCCCCAGCCCTCTCCACGTGCTTGCTGCTGGGCCCCCAAGGCCACCCAGCGGCGTGTTTGGGAGGGGTTCTGCGCTTCCCCCTCGGTTCTACCCGGTTTGGTGGTCATTCTGTGGTTTCCACAGTCGCCAGCCCATCCTCTGATTTGCACCCTAACTGCCCTGTAAGGCTGGGTAGCAAGACAGGACAGAGTCAGGTCCTCTTCTACCCACACTGATCCCTGGCTGTGGGCTGGCGTCAGTTTAGCTTAAAGGATTTTGTTAGCATAGTATCGCCGTTGGCCACAGGGCCTTTGTGATCTGGGACGGGTGACCGACGAGCTACTGGAGACCTCTTGGGAAGAGCATGGGTCGACTGGAGAGACAGACGTTAGAGCTGTCAGACAGGAAGTTGGAAGCTGGCAGAGGGGGCTCCGCTCTGGATCCCTGAAGGAAGGCAAGAGAGAGGGCTGTTTGTGGGAAATGAACAGACAGAAGAGGCTTTCAGGAGGAATCAGCCTGGTTAATAGAGTGGGGAGTAGATGAGCAGATGGGGCCTCCTGCCCTGTCCACCCATTTGTCCTCCATTTGTCTGTCTACCCTTCCACTCACCTATCCATCCATTCACCTATCCATCTATCCAACTTTCCCTCCTTCCTTTTATCCAGCCATCCATGCATCTGTTTGTCTATCTGTCCTACCAGCCACCCACCTGGCCACTCATCCACCCGTGCTGATATGTGAGGGCAACCCCGTGATAACCAGCGCTGAGGCAGGTGCTCAGATACAACCTGAATAGACGAATCTCCGCTTAGAAGTCTGCTGGACGTTGGAGCCCATCTTGTCTCCACTCGATCTCATTTCCTCCCCCAACTCCTGCCTCCAGACCTTCTGCTTCAGCATTCAGTGGCCAATCAATCACCTGGGTCCTCCTTGGCTTTCCAACTCTCACCTCTGTGGAGGCCGAGCAGGTTGGAATTGAGTTCATTGGCAGTTGCAGCAGTGACAGCCTCTCGCCCATCCTGCTGTTCTCCCCTGGCTGTGCCAAGCGGCCGTGGCATTGTGCACAGGCTGCCCTGCATGTCGGAGTACACGAGCAGCATGACTTGGGCGTGGAACACACATAGTTCTTCCCTGTGGCCCATGACCGTGAACTTGGAGCCAGTGCAGGTCTGTGAGTTCTGTGAAGACCAGAGGAGCAGACCATGGCAAATGGGCTCCCGTACTGTGTGACCCTCGACACAGCTACTGCTGTGGGATGAAGGAGTATAGGCCGAGCCAAAGACAGCAGCATACCTGGAACGTTCCTTTTGGTCATTTGGCCTCTCCCACCCTGACTGTGCGGTCCTCTTGTGGACTTGCTTGATGCTGTCTTTCAGTGTGTCCATAAGCCCTTCACCTTCTTGCGTTCCTTGAATGCTGGCAAATTCTTTGGCCAGGCTTTCATGCGCCGTTCGGAGTGTGTGTGGCAGCAAGAGTGACTCCGTGCCCCCGCTGGCCCTTCTCTGCCCCCTTCCTCCTCTGGGCTGGACCTCAGTGCACCGGGTTTAAGCAGCAGTGTCTCTGCTGCTGCCCATCGTCCTTTGCTTCTGGTACCAGGGTCCAACTTGCTATACCCCAGCCCTCTGTGCTTTTTCATTTTGACACAGAGTCCCCTGGGGCTGGGCTCAGCCTCAAGGTCCTCCCACTTTAGCCTTCTGAGTGGCTGGGATTACAGGTGTGCCCCAGCATGCCTGGCTGCGTCCCCCTTTCTGGTGACAATGCGTGCTCCAAGGAGGACACAGATCTGATGCAGGGCCTTCTGTGGCTCCCAGTTCCCTGAGCACGCAGGCTTCTTTGCAGCCCTGGTCTGTCTCTCCTACTGGAC
>PVJX010027900.1:0-24399 GCA_004027295.1 Dolichotis patagonum
TATTTTGTGCCTGCAATGGGAAACTTGACTGAAATACGATTGATCTCATGCAAGAAAGAAACAAAGATGCAAAGTGAAGAAGAGATGAGCGAAAACTTTTCCCCTGAACAAAGTAAAGATGCAATTAATAAACCTTCCAATGTACTCTGCCACTTTTGGGCTCATCCCTCCTTGGATCCTAGTTCAGGTGCAGAATGCCAGGGATGAGAACAGGAGGAAGGGAATGCATGTTTACTTGTGTCCACTCCCTGGCAGGCACTCTACAAAGTGAGAGCTGGAGCTTTTCCTCCCACTCAGACATTTTCCTAATAAAACTCAGAGCAGCTGGAACCGGAAGTAGGGACAAGAAATAGCAGAGCATTTTACTGGCTTTTAGAAAACCATTTTAAGAAATAATTATGGAGATGCAGCATAACTCATTCTACTTTACCAGTATTCTAAATGGGAAATCCCACAGGTATAAGGGATTGTTAATGGATGGGTTTAAACAATAGCTTTCTCCTTCCCTACACATGTCTTTGTAAATAAATAGTTCCCTTTCCTTCATTTACCACTCAGCTGCTGGGTTTTCCTAGGCTTTCTAGATCTACCACAACGCTTCTTTATTTTAAACAGAAATTGCAGCCGGAAGCTACATGCCCTTCGTTTTCTAGGAATAAATGGGCACCGTGGATCGAGGCAGGGAAAGAGGAAAGTGACAGTGGGAAAAAGAAATGAATATCTTTATGCTTTATGTCTTCCAAATTCTTAAGAAAACTTTAATTGTACTGGTTCTTGCCTTTTAAGGGTGTTAAATTAAATAATGTACTCTGCTTTTGCAATCTTTCTATTGTATTAAAGAGTTTCTTTTTTGCACACAGTCTAGAGAAATTTTGTGAGGCAGGGGACCTCACAGGTACATTTTTATGTTGAGAAAATGTATTCATATGATTAATGAGCATATTTTCCCTTATCTGGTTCACAGAAATCTCCTGTTACTTGCTGCAATTACAGAAGACGCAGAAAAACACACATGTTCTGGGTCCCTCTGAACAACGCTGCCCTCCCAGCAGCTAGGGTGTGAGACGACACAGTCACCCAGGCCTGGGGCTCTGCCATCACTGTGGCCTGTGTCTTTCCCTGCTATAGCACATTCCTTTATGACTCAGTCCCAAGTACCGTCATGAGCTGCACGACGCTGTTTAGTCAAGGGCTGACCACAAGTGTGACGCTGGGCTAGGATTACCATGGAGCTGAAATATTCTGCTGCCCAGTGCTATCACAGCTGTCCTAGAGCGACACATGACCCATGTGTGTGTGGTGCTGGGGTGAACAAAGCTACTGTACTGCTAGTCATACAAAATCACAGCACATACAATTACACAGACTGACCAACAAGATGGGGGAAGCTTTAAATCTGAAAATTTCATTCCAGTAAAAGACGCATCACCATGAATTCCCCTCAAAATCCTCCTGCTCACTTTGAGCACATTTATCCCATCATTGTTAATGCTTTCTGAAGCAGTTCTGGAGCTCTTCTTTTGGGAGTGTCTTTATGAGGTGTGATCAAAAAGATGAGTGCTGCTGCCCAGTGCTGTGCACCAGAAAGGCAGGATCGTAAAAAGCAAGACGGTGCGTCCTCCTCCACTCTATTCAGCAGACCTGGCACTGTGTGACTTCTGGCTCTTCCCCAAGCTCAAAATGACCATGAAAGAGAAACCATTTCAAACCAATTCACGGCATCCAGGTGGCCACAACAGCATGACCGAAGACACTGGCAATGCGTCTTTTGGTATAATTTATTTTTATTTTAAATTTTCGTTGTAGATTTTTGAACACCCCTTGGATACTGTCTCATCACAGGCCCCAAATCAATGCGTCAAATGACTATGGACAGAAACCTCTAAAATCCTGAGCTAAATGAAACCTTTCCTCTTTGTGAATTGATTCTCTTGGGTATTTTGCCACAGCAATGGAAAGCAGACGGATGCAATGACTCTTCCCTGACACGTAGCCTGTGCGGGAAGTAGTGCTTTGTGATTTCTAAGGCTAGATAAGAAAAGCATGGTGTGGCCACTTGACCACCTCTTCCTTGAGTTTCCACTGTGGAGGAGGTCAGCCACCATAACAGGAGGACACCAACCAGCTCCCAGGGACATTCCCTGCCATGAGCATGCCATGATGCCATGATACAGCATGCCATGACACAGCAAATCTTTCAGCTCTGGTCAAGCTTCCAATGACATCTGATGGCCATCACATGAGAAACTTTCAGCCAGAAGCACCTGCCCAGCTGCTCCCCACTCCCGACTCAATGCAACTGTGAAAACAACAACAACAACAACAAAAAATGCTTATGTTGGGCCAAGCCAGTAAGTCTTAGGTATAATCGGTTATGCAGAAATACAAAGCTCACATAAGAAATTACTTGGTTGACATTTAGTTTAGCTGCTTTACCAACATTTAGGCCCTAGCCAGTCATGGTGGTGCATGCCTGGAATCCCAGCACTTGGGAGGCTGAGGCAGGAGAGTCTCTGTGAGTTCAAGGCCAGCCTGAACCACAAAACAATACCTTGTCTTTTAAAAAAAATGAGAGTGAACAAACAAGTTAGGCCCTAACCAGACAAGATCAGCCTTTTCTGAGCACTTCCTCTGCATGAAGCCTTTCCTCTTCCTCCCTCTCCTATTATACAGGCCCTTCTGCTTCCCTTATAGTCTTTCCTTTCCTCCTCTGAGTGCCCATAGACTTGTATCTGAGCCTTTCCCCCCCCCTTTCTATTGAAACAAGGTCTTGCTTTGTAGCTCACCTTATATTCACTGTACAGCCCAGGCTGGTTCTGAACTTGTAGCAATCCTCCTGCCTCAACTTCCCCAATGCTGCAGTTATAGTCATGTGCCACCATGCCCAGCTTGCATCTCCTTGAGTCTTTGCATGACAGTGCTTGTGTGCTTGCCTTATCACCTGGACCGTGTTGAAAGACCAGGGAAGCTGTGCTTGTAAAACAAAAAAAAGGAAGTCTCCTTCAACTGTGAATTCACACAAAATAACTTACACACAACAGGCATTCAAGTTGATTTGCTGAAACAAAGGGGGAAGTACCAACTGGTGCTACATGGTAAGCACCAAAAGAGCCACGTGGTCCAAAGACATTTTTCACTTCTCATAAGAAACACCCTCCAACAAAAGCATGCAAAGGGCGGCCCTTAGTTCTCCATTTCTTGCTATCTAAAGCTCCAGTCTGTCATACAGTGAGACACCTTGCAGCGCTTGCCTGACATCTAAGAGAAACTGTGCAAACGGCAAAGTGCAAGCTGATTGAGGAAGAGTTCATTTACATCCACCCAGGGTATCTTCACATTAAAATAGTAACAGGTGTAAATACAGTTACTTTACATCGATGAATCATTCCAGCACTTGTTATGCTAAGAAAAAAAAAAACCTTGCTTTGATGTTAGTGGCCACTGTTGATACTTTATCAGGTCTATGGAGTTGCTAATGGAAAAGTGAAACATGCAAAATGTCACTTCTCAGTATTCCTCCGGGAAATTTTTCCACCTTTACAGCTCACTGGAGAAATATTCCTGGCATATTTACTAAATTATCTGAAGGAGGTGGGAAGCCTCTATCCATTACATTTAGATTTTTAAGTATTTTGGTGATGCTAGGAAGTGAGCCCGTGGACGCTGTGTGTGGTGGATAAGTGCTCTACCCCTGAGGCACCAAAATGTCAAACATCAACTCCTACAAGGTGGAGAAGAAAGGGGACTGGTATCTTCATTAAGTTGTGTGACTCCAGGTCACAGCTGTGGCCCGGTCTTGTTGGCTGTCTCTCCAGCATCCCTGTGCTGTTTGCACTTCTTAAAAATTCTCCAATTCTGTTCTGGCCACCTCTGGCCTCCATGCCACATGTTTGAGGGGGAATTCACCCCATGCTCAGCTCCAAACCACTGCCTTGTCTGACAGACACAGAAAGACAAAAGGCATCAAACCTTCAGTGGCTAGAGCTACCTAATTCTGCAGCCGCTCATATGCTTGACATCTGAGTTAGACAGAAACTAGCAGGCATTCAGACAAGGATGAGGCCCTCTAGGGAGTCAGTGCAGAAGATGAAAGCACATCAAAATCGTGGCTGGAGGCGCATCTGAAAAAGGCAAGGCCACAAAATGAAGACACACCAGGAAGACCTTTGTGCCTCCCTAGAGATAAACAGCAAGTTGAAATTAGACTGTAATTAGCATCACCCAGTCCAGTAAATCCAGCTAGGTGTCAGATACATAGGACGGTGACCAGAACATCTGGACCCATCTTCCCATCCCTTCTGATCCCTTTCCAGGAATGTCTTTGTTCTTTCTATGTTAGAAGTTACAGATGAGCTAAAGCCAACGATCCTAGCCATATACCATTGCCTGGTGCCTCGATTCCCTATTGGATCAATACTAGGTAAGTGGCTATTCTTGCAATCCTATTGGTTGACTGTAGTTTGACCCATGTTGTACCCACCTCCTGATTTTGCTCTATAAAATATTTTCGAAGAGTCTCCACAGCAGCCCACTTTCAGGTACACTTCTATTTCTCAGGAGCTTTCTCTCAATAAAACTCTCCGATTCTTAATCTCCCTGGTCTTTGAAATTCATTCTTTGATACTTAGGGGACATGAACGTGGCATATCTAACATCCAACAGGTTGAGTCCTTTTTCCTCCATCCTACTTGTACTTTAACTTTTTCAGTCATATATGCTTTTATTGCTTCAGCCAGGTAGCACTGGAGTTTCTGTTACATCTCATCAAAATCATTCTCACTGCTACACTGAGCAACTCTAAAACACTACCTCCCTCAGTGAATTAGGATGCATTCTGCTTGCTAGAATAAAACAAGAACAAATAAACAAGAGAACACTTGTCAGGGACATTTCAAAGACACTACTACTGCTTTTGTTCTTTCTCTTGGATATTGCAATGCTGATAGCAAGTATTAAAATTCTAGAGTAATTCTGGGAATAAGAAACCTATTTAATTTGGGAAGCAGTTATCTAATTTGATTTGACCATGGTATTTATTATTTCTTACATGAAATAAAGTGACATCCTACATTCTGAAACACAGATAGTGTTCATCAACATAGCAATATACTCCAGTCTCTGTTGTCTGCCCACGGAATTTGTGAATCTCTCACCTCACTGCTAGTATTCCTTGTAACCTCGAGTACTGGAGGAGGGACTTTGTCCCATGGCTTCCAGCTTTGGCCTAGGCACATTACCTTGGCTGTTCCTCCCCCAGCAAAGCAAAGCAAACAAAGCAAATCTACTGTCCCCAGATTCATTTACACAAAAATGCAGAGGCTTTTGGAATCACTGAAAAGGTCTAGATTCCACTTCCCTCCTGCAATGCAAAGATGTGTCTGGATACTTAAAAGTCTGGGTGTAGGTACACAAGATCATGAGGCAGACCACCTGGGTTCAAACCCTGGGGTCAAATTCACCACTGAGAAACACATAACCTTGGGAAGTTCATACTTGCAGTCATAATAATGACTGCAAGTCATTATTCCAAAATGTGAGCTATAAAACACAGTACTTAAAGCCCATTCCTGATATAAAACTAAATAATAACAATAAGCCCCCTAAACAAGTCAGCAACTGTGGCTAGCACTTAAGGGCCCAGCAAACATTGTTACTATAGCCGTAATCATTAGCACTGAAGAATAAATTAATACATTAAAGGTGACTTTCAAAAGATACATCAGGGCTACAGGGAAATAAAATATGAATTAAAGTACTAATAACTTTCAGTATAAAGTAAACGAATCCAACCTAACCATTAATTCTTCATTATTTGCTTTGGGAAGCAAAAAGAACAGAGTATATTAAAAATCAATAGTACTTCTACAACTCATAAACCTATACCTACAGTAACTCTTCAAAATGTCTTAGCACCAAATTCCGAGAACATCACTGGACCCACATACGTATAAAGTAAGTTTAAAATATATTCCATAATGAATTCTATAGTCCTTCTCATCTTTAGCACTATCAGCATCACTAAATGAGCATGGGAATTCAAAGCTGTTTTTAGATTTGCAGCTGATTCGCAACAGAACTTAATGAACTATAGATAATTCCTTTACTGGGCTTGTCTAAAACAAAGCTTTATTTAGACCTTGAACATGTGGCACCTAATTCCTAAATCAGATATGCTGCAAAAATAAGTGCTAATTTTTGTCAACTGGCACTAAAAATGACAATAGGAACTTCACAAGGATGAAGCATGATTGACAGTCAACTCCTAAGTTTTAACTTGATGCTTGTATAGTATATACACATACCCTCCAAAACCATGGAATATGGCTTAGAATCTTAGGAGTCCTACTGTCATTAAATAATTGAGCCAGCAGAATACGGCTCAAGTTCCATCCTTTCTGATGATGTCATCCCTAAACTCACTACACCCCAGGAAGAAACTACGGCCATATTACCCAGCCCTATGGACTGGGGTCTTGCACATAGACCATAACTTGAATGGCACAAAGCACAAGTAACCCCAAACGAGGGACACATTCACTCAGTCCACGTCCACACTTAGATTCCTCATTTCTTTCTGTGCACTTTAAACAGCAAAAGAGATTTCAATGAAGCAAACGCTACAGCAAAATTCCTGCTAACAACAAGCCTGTATGTAAAATTGCTATGCAGGTCGGAGAAAATCCATTTCACAACGCTCTTTTTGCTTTACGTCAGCATGGACTTGTGCATATGTGGCTTGTCCACTTTCTCAATTCCTCCAAGAATTAGCTTGTAAAACCAACAGTCTGAGAGTGACCAGCCTTTAGAGCTAACCCCTCCTGAGTACTTCCTATGAGCCGGCTACTATACCAAGCACAATTTCATTTCATTCTCCCAACAGTCCTGTAAGAAGACACCACTGCTCCTTGTGCTTTACAGTGAAGACGACAGGGACACTAAACAGTCTTTCTGCTGGCCACACCACTGAAGAAGGGATACTAAGAATGGGCATCAGGGACGCATTCTAGGTTAAGCTATTTCCCCCGTAGATGGCCACGGAGAACGATGGAGGCAGAGACTGGAGAGATGCTACACAAGGCAAAGAGGCAGGAAAGGACAGTGTATCGGCCTCCATATCATTGCTCTGACCAAATACCTAGTATGCACAACTCAAAGGAGGAAGGCTTTCTGTTTTGTTGTGTTGTGTTTTGTTGTCTGTTTCAGGATACTCCATCCATGGTAGGCTGGCTCAGATGCAGAAACATGGTAGCAAAAAGGCATGGCAGAGGAAAGCTGCTCACCTCACGGCGACCAGGAAGCAGAGCACAAGGGAAGAACCAAAAAGAGAAGAGACCAAGAGCAAGCAAGGTACATCTTTTTATATCACGCCTTGATGACTACTTCCTCTAACCCGGTTCTGCCTTCTAAAAGCACTCTCAGTTATGAACTCATGGGTGAACTAATCCACAGATGAATGCAGTGAACTAACCACATCCCCAAAGTCCCACCTCTAAGCACATCAAACATTTGGGTGGCATGTTTCATTCAAACCACAACAGATTCTACTAAAGACCTTGGAAGGAGCAGAGCCCTGCCCGATACCTTGCTTTTGGAATCCTAACATCCGAACTGAGAGCACCAAGTCTGGTTGTATTTAAGCCATTCATTTTTTGTGATCTGTTAAGGCAGTTCCAGGAAACAAACTGCCTATCCAGGGCTCTCACTGGCTACTTCTTTTCCTCTCTACACTTTCCACTTAACCTGAACTTTTAAGGAACAGAAACTCAAACTTCCATGCCCTGGTTCCTCTTTCGGACTTAAGATTGCAGGTGAAAAATGAGCACATTTTGAACTTTGAAGATTAACAGTGTTTTTTAATTGAAGTTGAAATAAGAGTAATGTGCCCCTCTTTTCTGGAGCAGCTCAGTCACATCTAAGCTCCCAGCCTCTACCCCCTGCAGCAGCCTCAGCTCCACTCGGACCCACGTTAGCAACTTCAAAACAGACTGTGCTTTCAGAGCGCAGTATCTGGTGGCCTGGCCTAGTTCACTGCAATGAGGTGAGGCCCTTGGGGAGATTCCAGAACCTGGAATTGGATCTGTGCAGGCCCCCAGGGTAAGCCAGACCTCTGACCAGGAGAGAAAGCTTCTGTAGCTGGAAGGGGTCAGGCTGTGCCAGGGGAACTCTATCAGCTGAACATCAACTCCGTGGATGAGTCAGAGTCAGCTCAGTTAACCTGGCTATGATCTGCAGGTCAGGCTTGGGCTAAGTTTAAGGCAGAGCCAAACGTGGTGATGACAAAACCAGGAACATACAATATTCCCCAGTTCAGGCAGTCAGTCAGATTAGGGACATCTTCATGGGGGGATTATAAGGAGGAGTTAGTGACCAGGCTGCAGGCAGGAGGTTAAATTCAGTCTCTGCAGGGAAGGGCTGATGGGGACAACTTAGAGCTAAAGGCCCAGCTCTGGGTGTTGCTGAGGCTTGGATTCTGGCACTCAGACCTCGATTGAGTCAACCTGGCATCTCTCTGGTATTGGTCTCTTCAGTTCTACGGACTCCCACTGAAATTTCAGGGCTGAGCCTGCAAGGGAGGGCAAGGCAGGCAGAATATAGAGAAGCTGGCAGGAAGTGGGCAGCCTCTGTCACCATGTGCACTTCTGGAGGATTTTCAGATAGGGCAATGTGGGAATTCTGCGTTAGTCAGCTCTGTAGTCCTATAACAAAACACCTGCTGAAGAGTTTTATGTGGCATAGAAATTTGGAAGCTGTCAGGCCAAACAGCATCATATGAGTTCTAGCAAGGGGTCCCCTGGCCATGTCATATCATGGTGACAGCATGTGTCTCTCTGTCTTGTGGTCTCTTTTCCTCTTCTTTTTTTTTTGGTACCGGGGATCGAACTCACGACCTCGTGCTTGCCAGGCAGGCACTTAAGCCACTGAGCTAAATCCCCGGCCCTCTTTTCCTCTTCTTATAAGGCCACGGGGACGTCACACTAGTGATCATACCTAATCTGATCACTTTCCAAAGGCTCCACCTCTAAATGCTATAGTTGTAGTTAGACTATATCTCCACTCTTTTAGTACCATTAACCTATCACTTTGGGGATTACACTCCCATTGGAGTTTGGGGGACAAACCATAGCAGGTTCCAGGTCCTACTCTAGAACTTCCATGAAAACATAACCTGAACTGACGCAGTTAGGCAGTATTTATAATTAAATTCTAAATAGAACAATCATTCATTTGGAGACTCATATTTTTTATCTTTGTTACAGTGGTTGGTGAACAGCAGCATAATGAGAGAACTCATAATGAGGAAGAAGAAAAAGACTTCTATTTTGCTATCTGGAAATAGCAATGCATTCAAGGTTTTTCACAGTTAGGTGGGGGGTTTTTTGTCTGTTTTGTATTAAAAATGTGAGGTTTATTTTCCTTTCTTGCCTCCCTAGGGTTGCCTTAAATATGAAACATGATACATCATAGCATTTTGGAAACAGTAATATTAGACAAATTTAAGACTGCCAGATTACTACTTAAATGGAAGGGCCATTACTATCATTACTGAAATAATTGTATGTAATTTGCAGAGCGCAGACAAGAATAAAGATGAAGATAAAGTCTGGCTCTATGTCTAGGAGTGAACGAACATCAGCCCTAGTATTTTTATATAATTGATCAGAATGTTTTCTTAAACGTACTCATCACTTATGTTACTAAGATCATATGATTTCAGGTGAAGCTATTTTCACTTGTATGCATTTTCCCTTCATGAAATGTTTTATATATGAAACTGCTGTAATATCTCACTGAATGATCGGGACATTTGCATTTTCTTAAACATGCCTAACACAGACTGAACACCTTCAAACACAAACCTCTGTCTGGCATGAATGATAGCACCTGGACAGCATAGATTAAGCTTTTACTAAGTTCCAGGCATGATGATAAATACTTTCTATGCCTTGTCCCAAATAGCCTTGATCCCAACATTAAGGTATGTGCTCTCTTTATGTATATTTAATTTTATTTTATTTTTTGAGACACAGTCCTGTTACACAGTTCAGGCTGGCCTTCAACTCACTTTGTAGCCCAGGCTGGCCTTGCAGTCACAGCAATCCTCCTGCCTCGGCCTCCTGAGTGTTGGGATTATAGGCATGCACCACCACACCCAGCTCTCTATGCCCATTTTGTAAATGGGTGGGGGGAACCTTGAGTCAAGAGAGATTAAGGAACATGCAGAGTGCATCATGGCGGGGTTCGCCTCCCTCAGAAACCTGTCCCACACCTATACCTCAACCCTTCACAGCCACTGAGAGACTGAATTGAGACCACAGAGTTGAAACAGTCATGAGCTCTCAGCAGGAATAGCCAAATTGCTTCCCAGAAATGCTGGAGCAATTTCTCCTCTAAAGAGCAGTGTGAGAGTGGCTGTCCTTGCCATCGTAAGTACTGCTTGGGGCCTGAGCAAGGACATGTTTATTAGGTTACAATTCAGGGACAAAAACATTTTAAATTTGGATATCCAGGTGCAGAGATGCATCTACCATGCAGCTATGAAAAGTTCAGAGGAAAAGTTCAACCCATTCTCATTGCAAATACATATTACTTTTCCACCTAATTTTTGTTATTTTCTTAAAGCAAGACCCAAAACACTGAAAGATCTATGGCTCTCCTGGAAAGAACACTGAGTCTGGGGCAGAGACAAAGACATATGTTCAATATACTGATGGAATTTTCCGCAGGCACATAGCTAAACCACACCTGCCAGACCCCCCTGCTCTTTCTGCATCAGTGACTGAGTCCTGGCCCAAGGAGCACGGGTAGGTGGGCCCCGCATGCTGGCTAGATATTGACACCCAGGGCGACACCCCTGATCAGCACTGGACTTTGAAGTGATCAAAATGATACCCTATTGGATTAAATCATGGATATTTTGGGGTCATTTGTATTGAATAAAATTCGTAAGAGGCTACTGATTGGAACTATGATGGTGTACTGGGCCCATCAAATCAAACCAATATGAAGTCACTCAGGCTAAATAAATGAATTAACTGAGAAACATGCTCTTGTGAAGGGCAGCTGAGTTTCAGCTAATTGCAGAGGACCAGCTTATTTGAATAATGTAAAATGTTGGGCCACAACTAATTAAGTAATTAAACTGAAAGCAATTAGACCGTCTCTGTGTCTCTCTTCTGCTTTCTCTCTATAAATGTTGCCTGATCATGTTGACCTGAGGTCTCTGAACCTTCTTTGCCTCTGGGGAGGATAAGCAAGTCTCTAATCCTTTTGTTTTGTTTTGTTTTGTTTTGTTTTGTTTCCCTTTGTTTTAATTGTTCTGCTGGAATAAACTCTGTTTCATTTAATTAGTCCAAGGGGTTTTCCTTTTATCATTCATAAGAGCACTTAGCATCAAATGGGTAACCAAACAAAGTGAAGACTTCGAAAAAATTTGTCATTTAGGATCATGCTCTGTGGCACGGTTGTGCCACAATTACCTTGTTAACATGCCCTCTTTCACTTTTATTTCCAGCTAGGCAACTGAGTGTGCATACTTGTGTCTGACAACTGTAGATTTCATTGCTGGAATCCCACATATGCCACAGTATATCAAAGGAAGCCCAGAACCCAAAGTCACATCTTCCTTACACAAGGCGGCTCTGAACAGTAGTTTAGCTCTCTCCAAGGAGAAGGCAGAGTGAGTGGCGGTGTGACACAATTTCCATCCAACACTTTAGCATCCTGAGTTCTCTGCAAAGAAGCACAGATGTTCGTATCTCTGACAACCGCCAGAAGCTTCTGCCAACACATCAGCCCATTTCAAAAGAAAAACAGACACAAATACCAAATAGATGCCAAGTTCTCCCTCCACTAGCTTTCCCCTCTATTTTCTTATGCCATTCTACATCGCTTTCTTTGTACTTTGCCTGCCACATATTTTCTGATCTCTCAGTAAACATGCATTTTGCAATTATCAGTCAGAGGGTTCAAAATTATTTGCACCCTTCAGAAACCTACTCTGTTCAATATCCAACAACCTAATCCAAATAGCATGGTTCACTGAGGTCACACTTTGTATTCTCACCCTTGTGCCATCAATCTCTCCCTGTAAGGCCAGCAGCCCTGTAGATATCAAACGTAAGAACACTGGATCCTGGAGATCCTTGAATATAATCAAGGCTTCTAAACTCAGGGCTGTTTTTGAAGCTGGCACCTCCATTCACCCCTGGATTCTCTGGGTTTGAATAGAAAGTGAATGGATGAAGCTTCAAAGGAAGGGGTGGAAGAGTAAAGCCTTTATCGAAACCAGGGATTGCAATGGATTTTTCTGGATGTACTTCTAACAGGCAGGGATGAAAACGACCATGTGCATCCATGGTACATTTCAGTAGGAGAGGTTAGCCAGAAAAGTTAGGCACTTTCATTAGGCAAACCAGCCCCACACCTGGAATTGACAAATGCAATGGGATTTTGCCTTGGGAAGCTGCAGTCCAGTGATGGGTACTGGTGTTTCTGACTTTAGGGGGACTGGGAAGCCAACCTACCCTCCTGAAATGCAGACAAAGGGTGCCTCTGTCCCCATACAAACGATGACCTTTAAAGAATGCAGTTAACAATCCAATTGCATTGTGCAACTGAGATATTTGTGGCCTCACTGGGCTGGTAAACTCTAATGCTTAGAACATCTGGCTAACAAGATTAAAGCCAATCCCAGCCTGAGAAAATTAGCTTTCCTCTATTTCAACATCACAGACTCATTCTCATCCCAACTGGATCCAAGGAGCAAGCAAACAATATTGATTGATTTCTGATTACATGCATAGCATTTAGAGAAATAAATGCAAGAGGAAATGCATCTGCATTATTTATCAAAGGTTTCTTTTCCAGCCCTGAAATGGTCTTATTTCTGTGAGTTTACACAGAGAATTTACATCTCTCTGGCCAACAGGCAGCATGTTATTGGCTTAATTCATCAGGATTTTTGCCCCCCAAAAATCTGTTTTGCTTTGGCCCCAGGGACCTGGTACAAGTCACAACACATCAGTGGCATTAAGAGACGCTCATGTGGCTTTCCTGCCTCTTTTAGAGGATTCTGCTGTAAGCAGGCAGAGACAATGCTTTTAGAGGATTTTGTTTAGTCACAAAGTCCTAGGCGTTCATGTGTTCTGGAGAACACTGGATTGTCTATGTGAAAGCCATAGGCTTTCCAAATGCTTTGGTAGATTTTTAAATGATTAAACAGGTGTTTGAGTATAAGGAGGAAGCAGGGAACACCCACCTTCCTATTTAGGGCCAGAGTTTCAGTATTTGTAAAAACTGGTGATAAAAGCTCCAAAAATTGTGTTCCAGGAATGAGGTGGCCTCTGTTTTCTTTGGAAATAAAAAAAAAATCAAGTATTGTGTCACATTAATGAGGTCATGAAGTCTGAAGGGCACTTCAGAGTGCCTTTTTTTGGACTTTGTGGGAGCCATGCAGACCCTTTTTTACTTATAATTTAATAGCAGAAGATACCAATACTATGGTGCACCAGATACTCTGGTGTATGAGGCCTGTTAAACACTGCATTGTTAAACAAGTCTGTTTATCACTCCCATTTACTCAAGAGAAACCTGAGATTCAAAATCTACATTACTTATGAGCATCCTTACAAATAGTAAGCTGAGAGGTGGGCACTCAGGTCTGGATATTTCTGATTCCGGGGTTCATGTCTTTCACCCTGCATCAGTGTCTGCTCCATGACAGGCAATTTCTCAAGAAGATAGAAGGAAAATTACTTCGCTATTTCCCTTCAGCAAAAAAGGCCACCATCCCAACAGACAGACACACAGCAAACTACAAACATGCCGAAGTCCTACCTCTTTACCTAACCTCTAAAACTTCCGCTTTCACTTCTGGGGCTAAATCAAACTCAAGGCTTTCCATTTTACTTTATTTTCTCCAATGTCTATTCCTAAGCTTTCTATATACATATTTCTTTGCCCCTTTTCCCCTCAAAAGATAAATGTCTGATTTTTGCAATGCTCCATCAAGCCATGGAGAGTGAAATAATTCCTTCTCAGGGAAATGCCCTCTTGGGGAAACAAATTTCCATAAGAAGTCTAGAAACAGATTTGACAGATGGTAGCGAATTCATTTCCCTTTCTCTTCTTTTAAATTATAAGTATCCTCTACCAGACAAGCTGTGTTTGTAATCACTAAAATACTACTGTCTGAAATTGGTGATACCTTTCCCCTCAAGTAAATGACCTGCTTTCCAGAAGAGCCAGGCAGAGAGCGGTCCTGAGAACTCCACTGAGTGCTGATGTAGGAACCCCGAAGTAGGGTCCCTCTAGAATGAGGAGGCCCAGCATGGCAGGTCCCCCATTCCCCAGACACTGCAAACTGCCAAGACCCTGGACAAGAGGAATCAGATCATAACTTACTGCACAGCAAAATGGTCTTACTCTACCATGAATTCCTTGGAGAACAATGTATGCACGTGGAAAAGCCATTTGTTTTGTTGACTAGTTTTTAATCTTTCCTGCTAGCACTGATCATTTGGGCAGATCAGAGCCCAGGATCCAGTGGACTCCTGGATCTCTCCTACTACGCTAACATTAACCATTTTTCTTATGCATGAATCCTATAATGTAAAAGAGGCTGGATATCCTTCCATCTACCTTTGGTGTTCATGGGCAGATACTGAGAAAGTTACCATGTGCTATTTAGTTCAAGAAATTTTCAACCAGACCACACGCCCAGTACCCACTAATTCAAGGCATGAATGAATAGACTAATCAGTAAGATTCTACTGCAACCGAACAAAGCACATGTTTCCCAAGAACAGCAGTTTGAGTAAGGCCTTGGAATTTTGGTACTTAGGTCAAAGGCCCAGGGAATAAAAGCCATCTAATAATTCTAGCCAGTGACACAGTTTAACAATGTTAAAAAAAAATCTTACAGAGATGATTTTTCAAACATCACTTGTTTTATAAACAATCTTTCTTCTAATGAATGTTTCAGGTCAGTGCAATTCAAAACTGGTCTTCTTAGCAGGGGTGACTAATAAACATCCCAAAGAATAATACACACTAAAACAAATAGTTGTTATTATTATTTTATATTGACTTTCATTTAAAAATGAGAAAAAATCCAGATTTCCATTTACTCAATAAACATTTACTGAAACTATGTCATTTCTACTTTATTCTAGACACTGGGAGAAAGAAGATGAAAGATGAAACAGACACCTGTCTTGAGATTACCCAGGAAAAATGAGGATGCCCTTTCTCTGTAGATTTAGTGTTTTTGTAGTCAACCCCAGCTGCTCTACTGAAAAATCACTGCCTGAATGACTTCATGGAAATCTACTTCTCTGTTCTGGGAGTGAGAATTTTGAGATTCGGGTGATGTGACAGTCAGACTCTGGGGTGCAGGTTTCCAGCTTCTCCCTGGATTCTCATACGGCAGACAGAGTTACAGTTTTCTGGTATCCCTTTCATATGGGCACTAGAGAGCCATTTGAAAGGGTTCCACCTTGAGGGCCTAATGTCTCCCTAAGGCATCTGTCACATCAGAAGTTAGGCTTTCAACCTGTGAATCTGGAGTGAGACAGAGGTAACACATTCAAGCCACTGTAATTATTAACTGAAAGATTTATATGGCTTCTTATATCTTTGGCTTTTCTACTTTTGCACCATGGTACCTAAAATGCCTGGCACATTGAGGCACCAGATGTTGACAAGATGAGAGAGAGAGAGAGAGAGAGAGAGAGAGAGAGACAGAGAGAGACACAGAAAGAGAGAGAGAAAGGACAAACGAATGGACACACGCTGTCAACAGTGAGTTCTGACTCTGGCCAACCTATCATGAACCTCAGACTTGTTCTGTGTAAAATGTGTTTAAAGGATGAGATCAGGTCCCAAGAGTGCACTCCAAAGAATACTTCACCTTCAGACAGACTTTACCAGAGAAATAGGAAGCTGTGCTCAGACAAATTTGAAAAACCATCAATACTACAGATTTCTGACTGCGATGGCCCAATCTTTAGCACACTACTACACAGTCCCTAGGGATGTCCTATATGGTATCTCCTGCTCCGGAAGGTGACAAATCCTTCATTCACAAATCTCTCCAGAGCAAATCTAAGAAGGTCTTGGGTGGCCACAGCAATTTAACACACTTTGTAAGCTCTCAATAAATATTTGTTCCTAGGGCCTTTCTAATCTCTTAACAAAGGGAGCTATTTTCTCAAGATTTGCCTTGATGTTAACCCTTCTGACCACGTTAAGATCCACAGAGGCACGGGAGCTTTGCTTTAGTTCTGCCTCTTTCTCTACAACCCTTGGCAAGTGATCCATCTTCTCCAAACTGAGTTTTCCCAAGTAGGTATCTACTTGCAGTTATTTGAAGGGACTCTAATGAGAACTAAATGAGATAACATCATTTTGCATCCTTTATAGTAAACACAGAAGATGGATGTCCATGTTGCTAGTCACAAAAAATGCACCAGTGCTTTGTATTCCAGTCTCAACTCTAAGAAGACTTTGCAAGACAATTCCTATCTACCTTATCAGATCATGCAAAATCCAGGCTTTAGATTTCATTAATATTTCCCAAACTCAAGTTCTTGAAATACCAGTGCTCAGCTCTCCTGCACTTAATATTTATCTTTAAATGACTGAATTTTAATCTCATCCAAAGCAAGAAAATCAGTGAGATCATAGATTTGATGCGCTTATTATATACTGTTTAGATACACATTAAAATGAATAATGAATTATTTAAATGTTTCCTGAAATCCAGCCTTAATGCCTAACTCATTTCCTACATATTCTGGGCAACACTGACTTTGACTCTTCATCCAAGGTCTTATCAGTAAATAGATTCTGTATCTTCTTTTCCGGGAAATCACTAAAATTTGCAAACATTTATTTGGGAATACAGTGGCTCAGACCAGCACAGAGTTCTCCTTACAAAGTAAATTCAAATAATTTAACATCTGAACATCAGAGATGACAAAGGGCGATGCTGTAGCTTGAATCTTGGATGTTCCCAGAGATCCATGTGTTAAAGTTGTAATCACTAACCTTTGCCATTAGCAACAGGTAGAGGAGCTGGGGCCTAGTAGACGGAAGCTAGGACACTGGGAAGGTATCTTTGCAGGATATACTGGACCCTCCACCTCTTCCTCTCACTCTTTGCTTCCTGGCTGACGTAAGACAAGTAGCTTTCCTCTACCACATGCTCCACCTTGTTGTTCTTCCCTGCCACAGGTCTAAAGGGAGGGAAGCCCAGCAAACATGGACTGAGCCTTCTGAAATCATAAGTCAAACTGAGCCTTGTAAAGTTCATTGTCTCAAGTATTTTGTCACAGTGAAATAAAGCTGATTAGCATTGGCATGGACCCAGCACTATGGCTTTCCAAAGAAAGTCTGACTTCCACAACAGTCCTTCCTTTCTGTCATTCCTTTTTCAGTGCATTTATTTGGGACACCATGGTTTGCCCAAACAGACACTCTTCTGTGGTTCAATTGATAGAATAAAACGACATCTCTATGATGTGCTGTATGAGCTAAGAGATGTAGAGGTACTGTTTAAAAGTTTTAGGCTTAGAGTTTTTAGGCTAGGAGATTTTAGGCTATGAGTTTTTCACACTTTTAAGTTCAAAACACATGCAACTGGCCCGATGGCACCTGGTCAAGAGCACGAGGCCCTACTTCGCATGAAGGAAAAGCTCCTGGCACCTCCAGTAAAATAACCCCCAGCCATCTCATCCTGGGTGGCAACAACTAACCCTAGAAATGTGTCACAGCTCACACCAATGAAACGTCACTCTCCTTCAGATGCCCACAAAACCAAAGCCACTAGAAGATGGCAAAAAAGAAAAACGAGAAAGAAAGAGAGAGAAAGAAAAAGAGAGAATATTTTAATTTGTCATAAATAGATGACCTAAGATATTTTCAGGTATTTTATGGACTCCAAACACTCAGCCTTTTTGTGCATCAAAATGAGTATACATGGCAATGGGTAATATAGTTATCTTTGTTTTTAGCTGAATTATTCCAAAGCCCTCTTAATAGCTGTCACCTACTCATTTCCAGGCTGCAGGAAATTATAGTGAGAGGAGAAGGGAGCTGACAGCTCGTTTCTTCTGTGAATGGCACGCTCTCTATTGATACAAAGCCTGGGGTCCCTCCCCAAGGGTCTATCCACTGTGCACACATACAAATGCTGGTACAAGGAATAACAAAGAAAGCAGGGCCCTAGCAGTCAGCGTGGAGATCCTCAGTGCTCCTGGACACATCTCCAAGTCCCTAGGGATTCCTTCTCCTAATCAAAGGGAGAAAAATAAGTTTTCCCCATAATACAGCAACGACACTTATCAACATAAAGGATGAACATACTGAAAGAAAACAAGGACAGTGGCTTCATTTGGAAGGAATTAATGTTCTAGATATTATTAATATTATAAACCTCCAATTTAGAAGATACACATTCCAGAAGAAAGAGAACTGGGTCAAAGACACAAAACAAACCATAAAAAAAAAATACAGTATTCTGAAATCTAAAATAGCATCTAATAAAAGAAAAAATGAGTGATCATGGGCACCTGGAAAATGGTGCAGCCTGTCCCCAAATATTAAAATTGTATGAAGACAAAAATAACTCCTAAGAAGAGCTTTTGGAACTCAGGTTAATGAATCTAGTTATGTTGCTGCTTAGCAGTCTTCAGGAAAAGGAATAATCTACTCCAGACAGGGATGGGGCAGGACCAATTAGCATATATGCATCTTCGGAGCCCAGTGACTTCCACGCCACTTGAATGATAATCAGAAACCAGCAACTTGTCATGATACTCCTTTTCCTAAAGCTGATTGTATCTCAAGTCAACATGTAACCTAAAGATCAAAACAATCAAAATGCACAGGCACATTAGAAAGACCCTGAGGAAATATTTTTTGCACTTTATTATTTTCAAAAATTCAAAGACTCAACAGATGAAAGAAGAGCAATACACAAATTAATCACAGCTCAGAAGATGAGCTTTTTTACTTTTTTTAATTAACATGCTGTCCTTAATCCAAAAGCAGAAGCAAAACACAAGACGTACGTACAATGCTTACGCACCTCTTACAGGGACATGTTACCTTCATGCCCCGGGCTTTCTTTAGTCTCATTGGAATGTATTTAAATTTAAGATGCAGTCTTGGCAGTGCAGGGAGCGCAGTGATGCAAACAGCGTGGGATGGTGCCACCCGGAACGGTGTGTGTGGGAGGACACCAGGAAGTCAGCTTTCCTTTTCTGGGAGACTGTTCCGTCCAGAGCAGGATTTAGGCACACAGATTGTGGGCTGTCTTTTTCAATGGGGTTGGGAGGAGATACAGAGAGGGAAATACCAAATACTATTCTGGAAGGATCTGCAGAACACCTGGGTTTAAACTAGCTGTACCTGATTTGTCTCTTTCCCTATCCACTTTGTGCAGTGATTCATCCTGGCTGGGGGGCTCCCCCAACAGATGCAGTAGAGTTACTTTTGTAATAGTCATCGGTTGGGGAGGAAACAGCCGGCACAGTTCAAGACTCTATTATCAATCAACTATACTGAAGTGATTTGTTTGAGACGTTTCTTTTAATTTTCTTTTAATTTTTTGGCATAGTGAGCGGTTCCATCCAGGGCCTCACGCATGCTAGGCAACAGCTCTGCTCCTGAACTACTCTCCCAGCTCTGTCTGTCACATACTAGAAGTCTTTCCTCCAGGTGCTGCTGTGGCTTGGAGAGGGTATAAGTGTGTTCCCCCAAAGGCTCATGGGTTGGAAGCATGGACACCAGTGTGGAGATATTAAGAGGGATGGTGCAGCAGGAAGTTAATAGGTCACAGGAGGCACTGCCCTGCAATGGAGAGAGATGAATGGAGTCCTTCTGGTACCCACTTTGTGCTCTGGCTTCCTGTCTCATCTTGTGGATCTCTCCCTCTGCATATGCTTGGTGATCCCAACCACCATGAGGCTTCTCCAGAGCCCAGCCCATGCCAGTTCCACTCGCTTGAACCTCGGGCCCTATGATGGACCTTTTTGCCTTATCAAGTACCCAGGACACAGTACTTCATTATAATAACAAAAAATGGACTAATAAAGTACTAAGAAGCAAAGAAAAGGACTGTTCGTCAGTCTTATTATTCTCGCAGCAAATTCTCTTCCTGGCAGCAGGCAGTGCACAGCCAACATGAAGACAACTGACAACAAAAATGTCATTACACTCATGTGTGCCCAGGCCAGCAGAGCAAGTAGAGCAATGAACAAACACAAACCTGTAAGTTTTACCTTTGTTCTATTTCTTTTTTCTGCACAGAGGCCTGGACTAATCTCCGAGATAAGGCTGCTTGCTTAAAGGCCAGGAAGGCTTTCTGAGAGAGACATTTTAAAATGGCAGCAGATTGCAAAAGATGAGGAATGGCACTTGGGGGAGCAGTATTAGAAGTCATCTGGACATCTCAGATGTCTCAGAATCCCAAAGGGGCTTCACCCCACAGTCACCTGGGGCGAAGAGGTCTCTGTCTAAACATGGATTCTGGGAACCCTGAGTTACTGAGATAATTCTAAACCAGCTGACTGACCCACAGATTTTAGCTTGGGATGCATCCATCATGTCTAGCACTTTCCCTCAACATTCCCAGTCAGGAAAACTGAAGTTATGATGGGAGGATGACAGTCTGTGGCAGCCCTGAGATTGGAACCCTGGGTGTCTGAGCTCAAGTTCTATGACTTGACCACCAGATCTCACAGACTCCCACCAGGGATGCCATTCATGAAGCAGCACCAGGGCTTTCCCATCTATGCCTGCCCACGTGCAGTGCCGGCCATGGTGTATACAGCTGTGCCCACTCCTGTCTCCTCCCTCAGAGATGACAGAGTCATTCCTTCTGCACCACTATTCCTTGACATTTGTGAAGTTGGAGATGAGTTGATGAATGGAGACCAGGAGTGGTGCCCACAGCCAGGACTTCTCAAAGCATCAGGGGAGTACAAAAAAGCCCACTTATCCCAGACAGATCGTATTTTCTCTAAACCAAAGCAAACAACAAAAAAGAATACGACCCAGAAAACTCTGTTAATGGAAAACACAGCAAGCTTGAAATTTAAATAAAAATGCAAAGAACAGGAAATGTGGATTTTTGTTCATAAACAAAACCAATTTCAACAAAAATGGCCTTTCCTGCTACCAAAGTTAGAATCTAGCTTGCATTTCAGATCACCTGCAAAGCTAAAGGGTGCAGGACACCAGCCAGGAAGGGTGTGCCCGGGAAGGGCTCACTGGGGCATGCAAATTTGGAGGAGAGGTTCAAAAACTATATAACCTTTTACACCAATTTCACCGTTGCAGAGGCCAAAGAAGTTTGCTCTTCTATTGGTGACATTTTCCATTAATCTTGACAACACATTGGCCTCATTTCCATTTCTACAAGAGGAAATGGAAGTCTCGAGAGCTTGATAAACATGCGCCAAGTCATGCAGAAAGGAAGTAGTGAGCAACTTCAGTCTGGGTTGCACAGGCTGGGTCCTGGGATGGCACTCAGACAAGTGTCTGAGGGAGCAAAAGGTGTCAGGGCTGGCAACAGGCAAGGACTGTGATGAAGCACTTTGCAGTGGCGTCAAGTGACCACAATGGACAGCAGAGTCAATGCAGAAACTGGAAGTCTATCCATGCACAGGTCAGTGGGGATTCTTGATCATGGGGCTTCCAGAAACAAATCAGATGGGAAGCTGCTAGGGTTTGGATGTGAACTTGGAGTGTCCCCCAAGGATAATTTGGTGAAATGTAATCTCCATTATGAGGTATTAGGAGATTAGAAAGTTAAGCTGACTATGGTGTGTAGAGAAGAGGCCTTTGGGAGAGGATCAGGATTAGACAAGGTCACCAGAGTGGAGTCCCATGATTGAATCCGGGTGGTTTTATAAGGAAGAGGCCAGGAAAGGCACATTCACTGAACTTTGTGCTATGTGAAGCCTGGAGCCTCCCTGGGACTCAGCAAGAGGAACATCATGAATTGGACATCCTCAAATTTACATCGTGGAAGAACAAGCCAAAATAAACCTTTTTGTTTTACAAAGTTATGCAGCCTCAGAGATTTCATTGTAGTAATGAAAAACAAACCAATACGGAAACCTACTAAGTACCTAATTATCTATATAAGCAGAAAAATTCCAAATGAACCAAAGTAATTCTAATCTGAATCATAAACCTGACTAATGGCCTCTCAACTAATTCTGAGACTTGAGCCAGCCTGCTGACCCAGAATGAAGGAAAGCAGATTTTCTTTAAAGAAGAAGCTTACAACACTGTGCAAAATCTTGTCTGTTAGATGTTCTCAACCTTTCCCAAGAGGTCCAACACAAAGTAACTGCACTGGAGAAAAGGAACTAACCAGGTCTTTCAGGAAGGACCGGACAAAAGCTTTGAACTAAGTCCAACAGGCCTGAAACATCACTGTGGCCCAGTCAGGGGCAGGACTTCCGGGGTCAGTGACCAATAGTATTTTAGCTCAGGCCCCTGTCACACAGAGCCTGACCCCACCCTGCGTTTATTTCCCCAGTTCCAGGATGCAGAAATAGGAGTGGGCACATTCAGCACATGGCAGCAGCCGTGGCAGAAGCCAGGAACTGTGTGGTTGTTTTGGAGGGAGAAAGGAGCTGTGGAAAGTCTGTGAACGTGGTGGCAAAGGCCCAGATAGGTCTCACATCCGGGGTGAACTCATAGCGCTTAGGTCTGGGGTTGACTGAATGTGATGCTATTTGGCTTAAGAGAAATCGGCTCAGTTCAGCATTGGAACATCAGGCGAAATCATTCCAGCCATGTGGAGCCAAGACAGTATCAAGTTTCATTTGCTAGCTGAAATCCCTGATAGCTGCTAGGAAAATAAATGCAATGATAGCCTAGAAGCAGAAACTATCAAGGCCACGGTGCTCTCAGAATGCAATCAATGAAGTGCGGGTAACCACATGTGTGGTGAGGATCCCAACCCCAAGTGTGTCATGAATGCCTGGTCACCCACAGGAGCTGGCGAGAAAAGAAGAGAGAAACACACTCTCCAGATTCCCTGTGGGGGAGGGAAGACGGCAGCACTTTGCTCTGTGAATGTTACCTGGACACCACTTCTGGACCTAGCAGGGAGTGCCAGCTTCAAGGCCTCCAGGCTATGTAGGGGAAAAGACCCAAGCAGAGATGGGAGGGCCACCAGCAAACAAGACCATGTCAGATGTCCCTGGGAGCCAGCACTAGGGAATCACAGAAGGCTCCAAGAGGAGGATAAAATCAAGTGGCACCACAGTAACCTGAAGAGCTGATAGCCAGGTCCAGCGTGACATTTGCCCTGAAAGTTCTCTTAGGTCTGACTTCACCTGAGCATGAGTTCTGGACCCTGATATTCTCTGGGGACCAGCCTAGACCACTCTGTCCCTCACAGGCGGCTTCTGGGCAAAGCTGGGAGAGGACACAGGCAGAGGACACAGGGAACAGAAGGAGAGGGCACCAAGACTACTCCCAGTACTCCTGGCCCTTTATACCTCTGAAAATGATTGTCTATTGGAGCAATACAGATCAGCCTCTCCCCTGCATACTGAGCACAGGCAGAGAGCAAAGCAATTCAAATTCTCTCCTCACCAGACCAGCACCTCATCATACACAAAACCCCAAGCTCCAGAACTCACAGAGAAAGTTTCTCATTCAATGGCGATGAACTGAAAAATAAAGTATCAGAGACACAAAGATGGTGGGTCACAGCTGAGAGAAGAGCTGCACAAGAAAGGGTTAAAAAACACATCAGAAGAAACTCCAAGGATTTAGAATCCATTTCGGGGGCACTGGAAGAAACTCCCTGTAGCACTTAGGAGGAAGACTCCAGGTTCAAATCTGGCAGAGAGGATGCATCCCGTGGGCTATCTGAGCAGGTTTCACTTTGAGGCTGCTAATTCTTTCGTCCTCCCTTGCCACTTTCTAGGGTGAGATTTCTCAGCGGAAAAGCTGGGATCACCCACACCAACATCACCTGGGGGTCTGGTTATAATGTAGTTCCTTGGGTCCCCCAAGATTCAGAGGCTTTGGAAGACTGAGCACCATAGAATAGGGTCATTTATCATTCCTAAGTGATTGCAAGACCCACGCTAAATCACTCATTTAAATTGCTGCCTAAAAGCTGTAGGAGACACTAGAAGCTAAATTGATTCTTTTAGAAACTGTTAGCTTCTAAAAGTAGTAATAGCACAGTCACATTGTGACCAATTATAAGTGATGTAAAATCGACACACTGATGCCAGGAAGATCTTTTTGAGCAGAAATGTGACCATGTCGTTCCCTTGGGTGAAACACATCAGTGACTTCCCATTGCCCTTTTGATATAGGCTCAGAGCTGTGGTCCTGATCAACCTCTGTCCTCGCCAA
>PVJX010027901.1:0-24416 GCA_004027295.1 Dolichotis patagonum
CAGCAAATACTAATTATCTCACAGTTGCAGTGAGTCAGAAAGGTGGAAACAGATTATCTAGATGACTGTGGCGCGATGCCTGTGTGAAGTTGTTAAGCTATGGAATAGGGTGGGTAAATCTGCTTCTGGGATGGTTCATCTTGATTGTCAACTTGGTTGGTTTGAGAGATGCCTAGGATATTAGTAAAGTGCATTTCCAGGTGTGTCAGGGTGGGTCACAGGTGACCTGGGGGGCTATATCTGGTCCTTGGCCCCTTCCTCTATGGCTTTTTCTTGATTCTCTGCTTCCTGGATGCCATGAGTAGAGCAGTTTTCCTCCGCTACACCCTTTCACCATGACGTTTCTACCTGGGACTGAACTCTCTGAAACCATGAGCAAAAATAAACTGTTTCTTCTTTAAATTGTATATGTCAGGATCCTGTCTCAGCAATGAGAAAGCTGATTCATAGAGCTTTCGTGTTAACCTACATGGCTGTTGACAGGACTCGGTTCATTTCATGAAATTCTGTGTAAGTGTCCTCATCGCAGGTGAATTTACAGACCAGAATTCACTCTTTTTATAACCAAACTTCAGAAGCGACATCCCATCTGTGCATCATTCTTTTACCTACCTAGGGGCCATGATGTCCAGCTCACACTCAAGCAAAGAAAAATCCAGCTCCACCTACTGGAAAGAAGAGTCTCAAAGAAATTAAGGCCACACTTCGAAGACCACCACACACCATGACTTATTTTTCCTGTTTAAAAAACAATGTTATCTTTTTATTTACCCTTGAAATTTGGAAACTTTACTCAGCTATGCCTTGGAGTGGTTTTACTAATAGCCACCTTTGGTTATGAAGAGAAACTACATAATACAAAATAAATGCCCTGAAAGTAAAAATGGGATAAAGAAGGCAATTGAGTCTTTGGCACCCTCATTGAGTGACCTCACCTGAAAGCTGATTTGCATTTGCACACTTGTAGTCTAATAAATTCCCTTAATTATTTGTACCCAGATATATTTTCTATAGCTTTAAACCCAAATTAACTTAACACAAATAAAAATATTTCAAAGTTATAATGTCAGGTGCAGAAAAACACTTGATTCATAGTTTCTTAATAAATTACATCTCCTATAGGATATGATTCTTAGTTAACTTTTCAGTCTATTTTTAAATTCTGTTTTTTCCAAATACTACTGTTGCCAAATTTAGTTTCTTTTGTTGGTATTTGCATGTATCTCTTTTTCCATCTATATTAACTTTCCCTGGCTGTAAGGAAATCCCTGAGATAAACTGAAAGAGAAGAGATGTATGTATGTCAGGCTGTAGTAACTGGAGGCTCTTTGCTTTTGGCCACTGGTAGCATAGGACATCATAGCAGAAGCACATGGGATTGGAAATTTACTTTTCTCATAGTGAGTAGGAAGCAAGGAGAAAGAGGGAGAGAGGGTCAGAAGGGGCCGGGGGAGGGGGATGGAAAGAGAGAGAGAAGAAGGTGCCAAAGTCTCCATGTCCCCTCCAAGGCCATACCCCCAATAACCTTACTTCCTCCCACTATGCCCCACCTCCTGAAGGTTCTACTGCCTCCAGTAGTACCATCTGCTTGTGACCAAGCCTTTGCCATCTCAGCTTTTGGGAGACATTTAAGATGCAAACCCTATCAGCACCATTTTCTTTTCCATAATTATTCATCTTTCCCTTCTGTATTTGTCTCATAGGACAGATTTTTAATTAATTGAAAAAGATACAAAAAAATCAGATGACAGAGTTAAGAAGATACAGCAAGGCAGCAGGCTATGGTTGTTTTGGGCCAATAAGGTAGAAAAGAAGCAAAGAAAAGGGGAAAAGGCATGGGGTTGTGGCTGACAGTGATAGGGTTCATTTTTATGAGTGATAAAAATGTTCTAAAATGATTCTAGTGGTTAATGCTTAACTCTGTAACAACAGTGAAAGCCACTAGATTGTCCTTTCTATGTAGGAATTGTGTGGTATGTGAATTAGATCTTTTTGTGTGTATGGTGCCAAGGTCTTCATGCTGAGCTACATTCTCAGCCTTTTTTTATTTTTGTTTTTTATTTTGAGAGAAGGTGTTACTATGTCATTAAATTGCCCAGGTTGAGCTTGAACCTGTGATCCTCTTGCCTCGGTCTCCTAAAGTGCTGGGACTACACACAGGCATAACCCAACCTGGCTGTGAATGATCTCTTGAAGCTTTCAGAAAAGAAGATATTGAAGAAACAAACTAAGAATAAGATGATTTGAAAAAGAAGCAATAGAACTATAAAAATTCATACATTTTAAGTATTGTTGCCCAAACTCATTTATATGTATATAAAAATATTTTCATATTTGGAAAAAATATGTATGTATGTATGTATGTATATGTATATGCACATATGCACACAAGTCTATATATGAGAAAATTTCCCACAATGTGGAACAATATGGTCAAAAGTCAGAAAATACAAAAGTAAAGATATGAAATCAAGAAAATCAATACAAATATCTAAGAGAAGGCCCCCAAAACAGAAAAATGGACAAATAGTACAGTGATACTAAGAGAAGATAGTTTTCCAGCAATGAATCACATAAGTCTTCAAGTCAAATGCCCCCCAAATGCTTAGCATAATAAATAAAAAAGACCCCTGTGACATCATCACAAAATTCCAGAATATCAAGAATAGTGAAAATATTCAGAGTAGGGGGAAAAATCCAAAAAAGAAATCTGGGACTGCCACAGTTGCCTGCCAAAGACAGCAAAGACCTGTCATGAGCAGGCTACTTTCCTAGTACCAGGCTCCAAAGGACAGAGGGCAGGGACACAATTCATAGAGACACAACCATCCAGTTGGATGACCCAGGACAAGTCTAGGGATAGAAAAATGAAGAAGGGAGCGAAGAAGAATGGATTTAGTGGGTGTATCAGTCAGCTATTGCAGTGTAACAAAACACCCAGAGTTTAGTAGCTTCAAATCACAACCATGCAGTATTGCTCTTGAGTTTGTTGGTTCTGCTAACTGAGCTGGACTTGGCAGGGCTTACTTATGTATCAGCTGCACACATATGCTGTGTTTCAGCTGGGTGGCTCTACCAATTTAGTTGGGCTCTCTAGCTTCTGGAGACTCAGCTAGGACCACTGGGCTGACTCCCTTGGCTCAGGGTGGTCTGTCATCCTATAGCAGGTCAGAGATGAGAGAGAGATTGTGTGTGTGTGTGTGTGTGTGTGTGTGTGTGCAGTGTCTTGAGGCCTAGACTTAGAACCATAATACCTTAAATACTTAACTTCTGCCATGTTCTGTTGACCAAGGTCACAGCCAGCTCTGATCCCAGGTTAGGAAAATGTTCTATGTCTTGTTAGAGTTGCTTATGGTCACATTAGTAAGGACACAAGAGCAGGATGAGCTACAGAAAAGGACTAATTTTGTGATCAATCTACCCTGGGGAAAGAAAATGAAGGTTTATGAAAGGTAGCACAGGGGCTGGGGATTTAGCTTAAACGGCATAAGCGCCTGCCTAGCAACCGCGAGGTCATGAGTTCGATCTCCCCGTACAAAACAAACAAACAAACAAAACAAAAAACCACCTCTCTTCCAAAGTGAGATCTCTATTGTGTTCCTCTGAGACCTGGGTGAAAACAGATCATTTTCCTGATCAGAACCCTAGACCCTCTGTGAGGCTTACACAATGCCATGTTCACTTACCTATATTCAGCATGCAGAGAAGCCTCTGTGGGTCCCAGCATGGCTCCCCCATACCTGTAACGCCCCCCCACCCCAGCTCACGGCTGCCCCAGAGTGGTCTTCAGCTCTGCCCTGGAGCATCAAAGGGGATACACCCTCGGACTCCAACGCTTGAGGCCAGCAGGGCTCAGACTGAGGCCGGGGGAGAAGAAGTGAACCCCCCTTCCTTGCTGGAGCTGATCTTTCCGGAAGCCAGCCTCGGAGGTTCCGAGGGTAATGGAAGTGCCTGCTCAGGCGGAAACTGAGAATTATGCCAGCTGCTCCCCTGTCTGCGAATGGAGACCTTAAGCCACCTTGGAACAGATTCGCCGTATTATCTCTCAGGTCTCCTTAAGTTATATAAATGGGATGCAAGCTGGTGCTGCTGTTTTGAGAAGGAGTTCAAATGGACCTTGCTTTCTTTGGTTTGGAAATGCCTGTCTGTCCAGAGTCCTTAAAGTGCACAGCCAAGGGAGAAGAGCAGTTGCAGATTTTCGCAGCGGCTAAGGGGCTGCTGGGACTGAGAAGCAACTTAGGCCTCAGATCTCTTTTTTCTCGGACCCAGAGGCTCCCTCAGACTGCGCTGTTTGCTGTCCCCGGCAAGAACTAACGGTCACAGCCTCAAAGGGGTCTTCTCTGCCAGGTAGGGGCGGAGTCTGGGCTGGCTGCCAGCCTGAGGTGCTGCTACCGGGTGCGGCTCGGGCTATGCCCACCGCTGTAAGTTCAAGAGCAGAGGCCCTAGAACCTCGGAGTGGGGCACCTGTCTCCGGAGGGACCTGCCTCTGGAAGGTTGCAAGCTCGAGATGTAGAATCTCTGTCAATAGGCACAAACTGGGGACAAGAGACGTGACCCTCTGCGTGGCTGCCTTGGCTGGGCTCTTCTGTCTGTCTCTCCAATTCCTGAGGCTCTGTTTAAGACAAAACAGGGCTGTATCGCAGCCCCATCGCAGGGCACAGGGCCTGGCATCAAAAGGAATGACGCGTGGAGTCAGTGTATTGTGAAGCACCTTCAAAAGCCCTTTCCGACTCAACAAAGGGGCACTTGAGGGGCTCAGGATCCGCCGGACAGACAGCCTCTGGGTTGAACCTTTCAGGCTAGTCCCTCGGGCTGGACAGTCAGAGCCAAGACGTCCCCGTCGCTGTTCTCAGTGTGGCCGCGAGGTGGCGCTGGGGCTCCGTGGGTAGCAGACAAAGCGCGGTCTCTCTTCCAGGTCCGGCCCTGGCGGCTGGGGAGCGCGCATGCGACTGGGAAAGGCACGTCACCTCCCTGACTGACTTCCTCCTGCAGTGCGGAGGGTGACATGATTCAGTGGTGATAGGTAAGGCGCACCTTGACTAAGAGGAGGGCGCAGAAATGCCTGTTGTGAGTATGGCGGTGGAAAGGATGAGGCGAGGGCGTCTCCACTTTTTGTGTTTGCTTTTTGAGACAGCGTCATGCTATGTAGTTCACTCTGTAGTCCTGGCTGGTCCCGAACTCACTATGTATGTAGTGTAGGATGGCCTCATACTTGCAGGAATCCTCCTATGTCAGCCTCCCAAGTGCTGGGATGACAGGCTTGCGCCATTGGGCCGCTCTGGCTTCACTGTTGAGGAGTATCTTGGGCTGACTGCTAAGACCACTGACCCAGGCAGGGAAGCTCTAGAGAGTGACAGAGTGAGAAAGGCTCTGCGAGAGTCCCTTGTAAGGAGGGACCCTTAACAACTGTGCCCCGCGCCTATTAATCCTGTCTGTTCACTCCACAGAACCTCACACAACTCGTGAGTCTCTTTGAGCTGCTGTGATGTTTCCCATTCTTTAGACAGGAAACTGAGGCCCAGAGAGGTTGGGTCGTGGCTGGAGCACAGTTGTTCGTGAGTGGGGTGCAGCATCAAGTGGGGGAACACTGGAGAGAGATGGGCAGGAGGGTGCAGCAGTAGTGCCTGGGCTGGGGACCACACTGGGCCCTTTCCAAGCCACAGCCAGCAGCTGCCCAAGGATGATAAGCCAGCAGGACGGTTGACTCAGGCATCTCCAGGTGCATAGCGTGCACACTCAAACCCTCTTCTGTCGCACTGCTCTGTCCCCGAACCTGTACCAATCAACACCTCACCCCAAAGTGCTCAGGGGCACTGTGATTGCCGACTGGTTTCAGGAGGAGAGTGACTGAACCTGCAACATTGTGAAGTCCACATCCTCTCTGCCACTACCTCAGCTGCTCTCCAGCTGTGACATATCGGAGAGTGGCCATCTCATCTCATCTAGATGTCTGTCTGGGCGACACAACTTGGAGGAGACAGAGCTGGCTGCATACCTTGGAGAGGGTGAGCAGCCCACCCACTGCTCCTTCCTCTCTCTTCCCAGGAACTGCAAAATGGTCCTATAAAACTGGGGCCAGCACACTGGCCTCTCCAATTTCATTCCCATTTACTCACAGGAAATTCTCCCCGACAAGAATTTATTTTACTCCTCTGTGGCAGAGGTGCCTCTGATGGTTAAGGATGCAGAGTAACAGTTACTGGTTTCTGCAAGTTCCAGTATCTGGAGACAGAGCAGAAAATGAGAGGGATTTGGGAAAGCACTAATTGTCAATGAGTAAGCTGCTGGTGCTTTTATTTATGTGCTTATTTATCTTGCACATCATTTGTGCTTCTCATCTTTAAGCTGTGATGTATGGAACAGATGAGGATTTTTGAGAGATCTGAGTGTACTCCCTCCTGCCTTTGATTTTCTCTCTCTTCTTTTTTAACAGCTACAAGAATTAATGTCTAAATAAAATCAACCAACAGGAAAGCATGCATACTGCTGCTTTCTGACTCTGACAGATGATAGTAATGGGCAGCAAACCTGTAGAATAGAAAACCCATAAAACAGGCCTCAAAGCACCTCTCTTTTGTCAAGTTATGATGAAGGATAACTATAGGCTCAGGGAGTGTGGGTGAATTTCTTAGGTCTGGCAGACAAGATGTGTATAACATGCACAAGCCTGAAATGAAGCTGGGCTTGGAGGAAGATAAAGCATTTTCTTCACGTGCAAAGTCTGGATTTTGGATTACTCAATACTGGGATAAGTATTGACTTATCCCAGTCACACAGAAACAAAGAGTAGAAAGAAGCTTTCTTTAGGAGAAGCTGAAGGATGATGACTTGGGAGTCCAAGAAGTGGGATACCGAGGTCCAGCCAGCAGGACGGGGCCTGGGCTGGAAGCTTTTGCCCACCCTGTCAGGAACCTTTGAGCCACTGTATTCACACTCAGTCCCCCAGGGGCTCAGCAAGACCAGCTGTGAACACAGCACTGGCCCCCAGAGCCATTCCGCTCAGCTTTGATTTGCATTTTTAGCCTCTCCTGCACCTTGGACTGGCCCACTGATGTTATTTTTTGGGCTTTGGCACACAGAAGGGATTTTTGACTCTTCCTGGCTTTCTCCTCTTCCTATTCTGTGTGCTCCACCAGAGAAGCCACATCAACCTACCTTTGATTCTCAAGAGCCATCACTCCCAGGACCACCAAAGCTTCCTGTGGAGGAGTGCTCAGGGAAGGTACACCTAGGCCAGGGATGGGCATGAGGGTGGAAAGCAGTGGGTGGTCCGAGACAGTACTGGGACTCTCCTTGGAGGTAGCTGAATGGATGGGCTCTGATTGGTCTGCCTGTTCGGTCTGCTCAGACCTGTTTGCCATTCTGTGAGGAGACGAGAATCTGAACAAGCGTGGTTAAAAGTCTCTCCATCATCGCCTCTGCACAGTAACATTGTGGAAGAGAGGCACAAAATCAGCAGCCACAATTAAACACGAATCTTAGGGATCAGAGCTCAGAGAGATCAGAACGAGAATTTTGGATAAGACTTCAGAGAACTATTCAAGGATATTGCCTTTATTAAAAAATAAGGATATTGGAAACTTGATTCCTTAACTAAGTAAAAAAGCTCAATAGGTGGCTGACAAGTGAAATGAATATAGCTGAAACTCAAATTGGTGATCTGAAGATTCTTGCTGAGGAATTATCCAAAAACATGACACAAAAGAAAAAAGAAATAGAAAGTATGAAATAAAAGCTAAGACATATACAGCTACTCAGGAGCCTGAGGCAGTAAAGGTCACAAGTTCAAGGCCTGGGCAATTTAATAAGCCCTTGTCTCAAAATAAATGAATGAAAAAATACGTAAGTAAATAGCTGGGGATGTTGCTCAGTGGTAGAGTACCCCTGAGTTAAATCTGTAATACAGTACTAAAAAACCTTACAGGGCATAGAAGATATACAGAGAAATTTTGAAAAATTTTGAAAGAGAATGGAGTGAATGAAAAAGATTTTTCCCCAAGAAATAAGAAATAATGAAGGCAGCTCTCTCCAACCTGAAGAAATGCATGAATCAACAGGGCCCCTCAAAAGATGAACATAATAAAGTATCTTCAAGGTTCTGAGTGAAAATCACTTGGAACTTATGATTATATACTCGGCTCATTATACAGCTATTATAAAACCATCACTGTGAGGGCAAAATAAAGACGAAAGAAGCCAAACAATTTGAAGATCCCCTGATATTGCCTAAAATAAATACTAGAAGATGCTCTTCAGCAAGAAGAAAAATGAAGACTTGCAAAAGAAACCAGGTATAAGAAACAGCAGTGATCAAATAAAATAGCAAAAGCTATTTTCTAAGAGCAGTGCTATTTTTATTAATCACTTTACCATCTCTGGGAGAAAATATCCAACACCCCTAACTTAGAAGACAAGTTTATCTAGCTATTTTCAGAGGATTCAGTGTATGGTCATCTGGATTTTAGGAAGAGACAGTATAGTGGAAGCACATGGCAGAAGAAAGTTACAGCCAGGAAGCAGAGAAGGGAGGAGCTTGGGGTAAGATGACACCCTTCCTGATCATGCCCCAGTGACCTACCTGTTTTGACTAGGCCCCACCTCCAAATGTGATACATTTTAGATCCAAAACATAGCGCTATGTAAAATAAGAAGTTCTAAATAACAATGTGGGCACCTTGCCTGGAAAACTAGCAGTATCCATGAATGATAAATGTATGCACACACTTTGCCCTAACATTTCTGTTCCTGGCTATGTATCCAAGAAGATAGGCTCCAGAATGTTCATAGAAATATTGTTTATAACCCTTAACACGACACCAAAACAAACATTTATCAACAGCAGACTATAACAGAAGCAATAGTCATAGCACAGAACACTATGCAGCACAAGAAAAATACGGCTGCCATATGCATCTGTAGGGATGTTTTAGAGGTATAATGGCAAGCAGCAGAAGGAGCCATCCACAAGGGAATCAATACTATGATCTCATTCTTCTGTAGCTAGAAACCAAGATGAACTGTTTTTAAGGTGGTTTCTCCTTGGTAGGGGCAATGATCAGAAGGAGGCTCCATGAAGTCTTAGGGAAGAGCTCTGGTAATGTGTGTCTTGATCTTGGTAGTGTTTATATGAATGTGTTCACCTTGGAAAAAATCATGAAGCAACATAAGATTTGGGCACATTTCTGTGTGTATGATGTATTTTAATGAAAGTAAAATAAAATAAAAAAAAAGAAAGTAAAATAAAATAGTCATGGAATGATACATCTAGAGAAGTAGAACATGCAATAGACAGAAGTAAAAGAGTGGTATTTGGCTACTGTGGGGTGTTTTAAATATAGTATCATTTATGCACTTTCAAAAGGTGAACAAATTTAACAAAGAAACTGTGGTATAATACAATGTAAGAAAAAAGGGGAAAACAATTAAAAAACATAATAAATAGCAAAAATAGTATAAAAAGTTCTGGTAATATCAGATATTGCAATAGATGTGAATGGACTTGTTAATTAAAAGAAAGAGACACTGGTTGAATAAAAGTATAATATTCAGCTATATCTCTAGCACTTTATGTGAGCTCTATCTAAAAGGGACAATCCAGAAAAAGTGAAATTCAAGGAATTAAAATCCCAGCAAAAACAAACAAAGCTGTGTAACAGAAAATGCTCCCCACCCCAGCTAGTTTCTTAGTTGCCTAGGTAATAGTTCCTACTCCAGTTTCAGTTGCTTCTGTCTCTTAGAAATGGCTGGCCACTGTGATGCATAGCTGGTCACTATGATGCATACTGTATAAACCAATCTCCAACTGACAAGCCATGCTGCCTCTGTACTTCCTACTTCCTTATCTCATGTAAGCCCTAGACCACCAGAGATCAGGGCCTGCTATTCTAGTAGTGATCCTAATCAGTGCCCATCAATGTAAATAAATCTGCCTCCAAATCCTGGGTGTTTTGGTGTTTCTGCTTGCTGTTGCATGTAGTGAGTGCATTGGCCAGAAAGACTGATTGTGCTGACCTCTTTGGTCACCAGTTATGGCTATCAGGGATTGAGTAGGGACCTTTTTGGAACTCAACAGGAAGGCACACCCTCAAGATTTCTCAAGTGCCCTAGGAGGTCTGGAGGAGGATCCCCAGCGTCCTGCTTGAAATGCTCACATTGGACCCCAAAGGGAGGAGGATGCAGTCTGTCTGTCTGTCTGTCTGTCTGTGTGTCTGCCTACCTGCCTGTCTGCCTGATTCCAGTAAGACCCCTGGGGGTACCCAATTAGTCAGTTAGTCCTGCTCAGTTCAAACAAAAGAAGAGCTTAATCAACTCTTGTTAGTTAAATTTGCCCTCAAGGAAAGGAGGGTTAAAATGTTTAACCTCTGAGTGCCTGAATGATTGTGTGAATGAGTGGAATGGACAGTTTAAGCAATAGGCTGCTCCATCTGTGCACCAAGACTGGGAAGCACTGGTTGAGGTGGCTGATTGGGCCCTTACCTGCATTTCTGTGGTGATCAACATATGGCATAATGGAACCCTTGTACCCTTCTTAACTGAGTCATACCTAAGCCCCACAGAGGGTGTGGCAGGTGGGCATCTGTCTCTGAGGGGTAGCCACACTTTGTCTGTTGTGCCATTGTTCAAGGGTACACAACATACACCATAGGGAGATAGAATGGGAATCAGTTAGGTAAAACCCACAGTCCCTGACTACAGGATTTTACAGAGTTAAAAATGAAACCAAACCACTCCCTGCATTTCAAAAAAAGAAGGGAGGGGAGCCCATTCTTCCAGAGAATTCTGCCTTGGCACCCTTCTTGGCTGCTGCAGTTGCTGCCAATGCCTTTAACTTCACTCCCCACTCCCGACTCATCTACTTCCAGCCAACTGAACTGATTACAGCTAGCCACTGCCTGCATTTGGCCACAGAGGCCCTCCTTCCAGAGCCTTCTGCTTACATGCCACACTGGTCAGATGGCATCATCTAGCACCAGAGATGCCTATGTGGTGGATTGATAACTGGTGGTCAACTTGTAATACCAACTGAACTGAATCAGTGTGGTGTTGAGCATGGATGGCCCATTTGAGGATTGTTGCCAAGATAAAAAGGAGAAATGGAGAGGAAGAGTTGAATGTTTTTGGCTCTCCTGGGTGCTGTTGGCTCTCCTATTTCTGTGAGTTCTGGAAGAGCTTGTTGAGCTTCTTTACTGATCTGAACTTGCTGTTCTCATTGTTAGAGGAGCTTGGGTCCTTGCTGTTGCTGAGAATGGCTGCAGAGTTTGAGAGGGCTCTGGTCTTTACCACTTTCTGGCTCTAAAGGAGAAGATGGTATGTGATTATATCTCCAGGAGAAGCTTATATTGCTGGCTTCCTGATATGAACTTGGTTATTCTCATCATTGGAAGAGCTTGGGACCTCATTGTCACAGAGGATGGATGTGGCACTTTTCAGGGGAGCCCTGGTCCTTACTTTGAGCATCACTTCTTGGATCCAGTGCAGATCCCTCATAGACTTACAGGCGCAGATCGATCCTTCATATACTTTCTCAATTCCACCATGAACCTTTGGGCCTTCCCAGTGCAGATTCATGGAATAGACTCGCATGAGTCATTGTTGTGGGATCTAGGTCTTCAAATGTACTCATGCAGGACATTGCTATGGGATCCAAGCCCTCAGATGGATTCCTTGGGTCTTAATGTGTGGACAGATTTCTCACACTTTGTGTATTTAACTCTTTGGGTGACTATTATTAAATAATACTATAAATTATGTGTTCTGTATTGTCTTGTTCTCCTTGCAACCCCTGACTATAACAGCCTGTCAGCAATTCCTTCTGAGTTCCACATTTTGACTGGGGAAAAATTGGACTGTCAGCCCTGACAAATGAGTTGTGCCCTATTGGGCCTGAATAGATAAGATGAGCTGAGCTCTATCAAATTGGGCCTCCCAGAGCCCATGGTCATTACAAAAGTCGGGGGCAAACCTGTGACTTTCTTGGTAGACAATGAAGCAGAACTCTCTGCCTTCAAAAGTTTTCTCTGTTAAAAAGTTACCATCACTGGGGCAACTGGGACTCTTGCATCTCACCCCTTCTACCAGGCACAAACTTACAGCCTGGGGAAGACATCTCCTTTGCACCAAGCCAGTGAGCCTCACTCTTGTTTAACTCTGCATTTTCAACTCTGACTGTTGCCATGAGGAATACGGTGCTGAATCATCCTGAGATATATAACACAATCCTGAAGTACTAAAAACTCTCCTCCCAGAGGTATAAATTAAAGACTTGTCTCTGGGCCTGACCATCAACCATGCTGCCTCACCACAACCCCATTTTTGTCAGGAAACACAACACAGGTATCCAGCAACACATCAACCTGATTGACTGTTAATCACTGTGGACAAGATCTCCACACCGTCAACAATGCAGCCATCACCTTACATGCTGTGGTTCTCAATCCATGCACTCTTTCTGGACTGTTACTCAATTGCCACAAGGGTTTGGGAACTCTACCACTATTTTTAGGAAGGCTCTGACAACATATTTCGGTGCTCTGAGACAGCCTGTTTCTCTATCCCTTCCAGCTCCACAATTTCATCACTGTCCTCTGGGACCTGAAAGTGGGTCATCAACCACCTGCCTCTGGTTTTGAAGCTCCACCCTGGGCAACCCCCACCTGCACCAAACAGTATCACATGCCATGAGACTCAGCTAGAAATTCAACTACACATCCAGAGGTTTCAAATGTTTATAGACTGTCAAACTGCTGAAATGCACCTCTCCTGCGGGTACAGCCAGTTCAAGATCTCTGAGTTGCCAATGCCATTGCGACTGCCCTCCACATACATTGCCTTGGTCTTCTGCCACCCACAGCCTGCTGGTACACCTAAAAAATGCCTGATTCTACCTTTGGTTGGGTCCTGTCAGCCAGCCCAATTTGGCAAAGACCCCAGTTCTAAACACAAAAGCCAACTGAGCTGGATTGAAACTCCCAGAGGTTCAAAAACTTGTTTCCTCTTTTAAAAAAAGAGCACTTCTTTTTTTTTTTTTTTTTTTTTTTTTTTGGTACCAGGGATCAAACTCATGACCTTGCGCTTGCCAGGCAGGCACTTAAGCCACTGAGCTAAATCCCCAGCCCAAAAAAAGAGCACTTCTGATTAATGACACTCAAGCTGCTTGTTGAAAAGATACAAAAACTCTACTATAATATTGGCAGAAACTGATTACAAGAAAGAAACTCCACAAATTTCTTGGAGCTGCTAGCTTATGTAAAATATGGACCTTTGAGTTCACAAAAATGATGATGTTTACTCAGACTGTCACCTCCTAGGAGTGGCCAGTGGCCTACCTGTGTAAATACTTAGATTTGCTAAGTATTGGCTTCCCCTGGCTGCCTCTGTGCGCTAACAGCCACTATCCTTCTGATCAAGAAAGCTGAAGACCTCACCTTAAATGGAGACCTAACTGTCTAGGTGCCACATAGTATACTGGGATGAACTGTTCTAAAAATGGACACCTTGACAGATGCTGAGTACACCCTGTTTACAAAGGGACGTAGTTCTGTTAGGAATGAAGCTCAACAGGCTAAATATGCTATAGTCACCTTAGACAAAACTTTTGACCAAAACTCTCCCGCAGGGATGATCTGCACAACAAACTGTTTCCTGCTGCTATTTAGAAATCTGCCTCCAATGACATAAAATAATCTGGTCCAGAGGCCTAAACCCCCTCTGGGGATTCAGTTGACTGAAACATCAACCCCAGCCTCCCCCCCCCCAAATTTTACATGGTATTCCCAGAAAATCAGAGCCTGACCTGCCCCCACTGTTTGTTCTGCAAGTTCAAGTTGCAGCACGGCACCCATACCCCTGCAGCCAGCTCAGGCTACAGTGTCTGTGCCACTGGCCCTGACCACGTGCATTATAGTGGACTCTCACCATTTAAAGATCTATAGACAGATGGCACAGAAGTAAAACAACTCTACAGAGGCAGCTCATAACCAGTTAAAAGACCAGGTATATCTCTAGATATTCCTGCACACACATATAACCCAGGTACATATTAACTACCACTACAAGTTTCAGAAACCCAGCCTTAGATTCACTGGAAATTTTACCTGAACAGCTCCTCCAAAGCTCACTTTAAAGACACAAGGCACTCAAACAAGCCCTGCTCTGGTCACTCTGGATGCTGACCAGTCTATGCACAGCTGAAAGCTGAGGATATTGTTCATAGGATTGATCCATACCCATTTTTCTTGATTTTTGTGCTTTTTCAGGTTGCTTACCCAAGTCCTGGCTTCCCTGCCCCTCTGCTCACTGTGATTTTTGTTAACTGAGCTGGATTCTGCTTACTCCTGTTCTTGCTTCCTCACTGCCTGCTAGCTGTGTTTTTTTGCCTTAAACTATAGGTGGTTGCCCCAAGAGAATAGAATATTTAACCAAACACTTGACCAAAATTTGATGAGTGTCCAAGACACAATGGACACTTTCCTAGATCAGATTAACTCCCTCACTACCTTGCCAGGGTAATGTTACAGAACAGATAGGCCTGAATTATGTCTTTTCCTAAAAACAACTTGGGGGAAAACTCTGTAATAAGACAGTCTTGGGGAACCTGACTAAGGTCCATTCTAGGATCACTGACAACCCTAATGTTACTGCTTCTAGTTGGGCCTTGTCTCAGAAGATCATATGTAATATGCTTAGCACAAATTTTCCAGGAAAACTAAAGAGGGGGAAATATAACAGGAAATGTCCCTCTAGAAGGTATACTTCAGTTTCTTAATTGCCCAGGTAATAGTTCCTGTTCCAGTTTCAGTTGCTTCTGTCTCTTAGACATGGCTGGCCACTGTGATGCACATTAAACCAATCTCGAATTGACAAGCCATGCTGCCTCTGTACTTCCTGCTCACTTGTCTCATATAAGCCCTAGACCACCAGAGATCGGGGCCTGATATTTTGGAAATGGTCCTGATCAGTGCCCATTGATATAAATAAATCTGCCTCCAAACCCTGGGTGTTGTTTTGGTGTTTCTGCTTTCCACTGAATCAGCATTTCTCATAAGACAAAGAGACAGACAAATACATCACTTTGAAAAAAAAAAGGAACAATATTTAGGCAGCAAACAGTAATCACTTTTGGCCGCACTGAAATTATGACCTCTAAATACATAGAGCAGAAACTTAACAGAATAACAAATAGACAAAATCAGATCCTTAGTACTATAGTAGGGAATTTTAATGAAACTCTCAGAAGAATGAATAAAAAGAGGAGTTGAGTAAAGCATTGATGAGCTTAACCTACACACACACACACACCCCTTTTTAAAAAATTTTATTTAAAGAGAAAAAAAAAACCCAACCAAACAAAACAGAAAAAAGGGTAGCAACAATCCAGAATTCCAAAGGAAAAAAAGAAAAGAACAAAAAATAACAACAACAAAAACCACTAAGGAATCACTACTTGATAAGTTACATACTGTCATCTTGGAAATAGTTGTTCAAGTTATAAAATTAAGGCATACAAAGTAGACATTCAAACAGTGAGACTGTTAACAGTTCTGCTCAACAGTCTAACAAAAATAGTAATATGGTCATCTATTTTACACACTTAAACATACATGCAGTTATATCCTTTAGAGCACTTTTTTTTCCTCTCTTTTTTACAGTAGCAATTATGCATTTTGGGTTTTATTACTCCTACAGTTCTTACTACTTTTTACACTAGAGACAAAATGTGATATTTATAAATATGATTCTTATTTATTTCACTAATGAGGATAGTCTTAAGTTGTCTCCATTTCCCTATGAAGGCCTCAAGATCATCCTTTTTCATAGCTAAGTAATATTCTATTGCACACACTCCTTTTTGCTCAAAGATTATATATTCCTTTGCTGCAAATGAAATGTTTTGAAAAAACTGACCACATATAAGGAATACTTCCACTAAGTATTACTTCCACTAAGAAGTATTAATAAATTCCAAAGACTTGTCACTAGGTCATATTCCCTGATTGAAATGCAATAAAATTAGAAATTAACAAAGACATTTAATTAGCTCTTAAATTAAAGGAAAAATATCAAAGTATATAAATGTACAAACTGTGCATGGTGTCACATGCCTATAATCCCAGCACTCAGGAGGCTGAGGCAGGAGGATGATTGAGAGTTCGAGACCAACCTGGACTACAAAGTGACCTTAAGTCCAGCCTGAACCTCATAGCAAGGCCTTATCTCAAACACACACACACACACAACCTCAAAACAACAAACTATGTCTGAGTGGTACTAAGAGCACTTTCTCACTATATCTGTGTTTTGCTGCCAAAGCAGTACTCAAAGGAAAAAGTATACTTACACACATTTACTGGGAAGCCAAAAAGACTGAAAATCAGTAAGTCAGAATTCAACTCAAAGATCTGTTCAGACTTTTTTAATCTGAAAAAGTAGGATGATAGGATTAAAACTAAAGTAGAAATTAATTTTAAAATACTCAATCTAGTTGCTCAATGAAGCCTGTGTTTCCAAAGACAAAATGTAACTCAAAATGAAATTAAAGGAAGACACAAATATAAAGAATTTTAAGCAAAACAAGACAAAGCTTTATAAACTTTACATTAGTAAATTCAAAGACTGCTGGATGTGCTGGTGCACACCTGTTATCCCGGAACCTGAGAGGCTCAGGCAAGGGGATAACAATGAGTTTGAGGCCAGTCTGAACTGCATAATGAGACCTTGTCTCGAAAAATCAAAACAATAACAATAAAATAACAATAGAAACAAGTAAACTCAAAAACCTAGAAAAATGGACAGTTTTTTTTTCTTTTAGAGACAGGGTCTCACTATGCAGTTCAGGCTGGCCTTGAACTCATGCGACCCTCCTGCCTCAGCCTCCCAAGTGCAGGAATGCAGGCGTGTGCCACCATGCCAGGCAGATTAGACAATTTTTAAGAGAACTGTAAATTTTTAAATTTGCTGGTGTAAAAATTGACCAATAACATTAGAATAAAGTCGAAGGATACTCAGATGCCTCCCTCTTCAGAGGTAGGGTGGGATTTGCCACCAACACTTGCTGTGCCCTGGTTCTCCAAGAGATTAGAAATGTCACAGTCTTCTCAACATAGAGATAACACGAAACTGCACAGGACAGGTCAGAAAAACCACGTTACACCCAGTCTTGCCTGTTACATAGTCACAAAACCCATACATCAAATACCAAATACCTTAGTGTGGAAGGGCCACAAAAAGGACGGGGATGCTGGCCACGAATTTCTCTATCTGCCCAGGGCCATTCTCTGCTTCTTTTCAGTTCCCAATTATTTCTGCTCTTTACATCCAGGCCCTCTGATGATATGTACACAGCTGTCTATTTCTCTTCGTTTTGGGTGAATCTTTCCTGAATATGTTTATCTGTGAGTCTCTCAGCCTCCTTTCTGTACTCTTTCTTCCTAACTTTTACATCTTTTTTTCTTTCCATCTAGAGGTATTGAGGGTGAATGATGCTCTTTCCATTCTGGTTTTCTTTTATCTGTCCTAATTAAGGCAAAAATAGAGAAAATAACTAGATTTTATAAATATACTAATTGACTGTATTTCTCATTCTTAACTTTAAATTCAGATGAACAGTGTAATTTTATAGTATTTTTTTTCTTTTTTTTTTTTTTTGGTACCAGGGATTGAACTCATGACCTTGAGCTTGCCAAGCAGGCGCTTATGCCACTGAGCTGAATCCCTGGCCCTAGTATTGTCTTTTAAAGTTCAGTGAGCTCTTATTTTTTTAAGTATCAGCTAGTTCAGCAGTATATTACAAGATATTTTAGGAACGCAAGAATGTTAAAACTTTTAAAAATCTTCCAATTTAAAACACTGCTTTACTAGAGTAGGCAAAAACCCACCTAATTTCCCGAGAGAAAGAGACACTGTTGAAGATATTCAATATGCATATCTTTATGATAGAAGAAAGCTTCAAACAACATGTTACACAGCTATTAAAATGGCAAAATCTCCAACACTTGTAACACAAGTGCTGGCCATAGGAGCTCTCATCTAATACTATTGGGAAGGCACAAGAGAAGACGGTTGGCAGCTTCTTACCTAACTGTGGCTACCTTTACCATACAATCTAACAGTGGTGCACCTTAGGATTTATCCAAAAGACAAAAACTCCCGTCCACACAGAAACCTGCACACAGACGTTTACAATAGCTTTACTCATCACTGCCAAGACACGGGAGCAGCTCAGATGTCCAGCAGCTGAAAGGGTAAATAAACTGTAGTACATCTAGACAATGGAATTAATTACTCAGTGCTAAACAAAATGAGCTGTCAAGTAGAGAGCTTGCCTGGTATGTGCAAGGCCCTGAGATTGATCCCTAGTACTGCAAAAGAAAAAAGGAAAAGCTCGGGGAGGTATAATTAGCTATCTATATGGAAAAATATTACACAGGACAATCCCATAGCATGATCAAAATAAATCACAAAAGACAAACATAAAAATAATCTACTTTATGACCTTCTAGCAGAAACTTCCTTATTAGTAAATAAAATCTGCAAGCCCCAAGTGTGATTTTGAGAATTACTGAACAATATAAAAATGTAGCTGAAAAAATAACATTTCAATGTTATTTAAAAAAATACAAATAATAAAATAGTTACAGCATTTCCAAAAGAGAATTAACATCTAGAACATATATAAAGAGTTCTTGCAAATCAATAGTAAAGATTAAATAAAGTCTGTGGAAAGGTGAGATTTTAAAAAAAGCAAAGACTACATGTTATGGTTTATGTTTAAATGTCCACCCCAAAGTCTCATGCACTCAGGGGAGTTGGGCCTTTCAAAGGCAGCTGAGTCTAGTGTTAGTGATTGGTTTGTTGTCCAGTGCTGGGATTGGCAGTGTGAGTGCTGCAACCTCCCAGTGGCAAGTAGCTGGCATACAATATAAGGGAGAGAAGGAGGTGTGCTCTTTCCCTCCTTTTGTTCCATTTGCTCTTGTCACTTTTGGTACCTGCTGCAGCCATGAACAGCTGCTCCCGTGCCATGCCTCCCTGCCTTGGAGCCAGTAATTATAGACTGAAACCTCCACAAACTGTGAGCTAAACAAATCTTTTCTTCTTTCATTTTAAGTGTTGGATATTTTGTCCTAGCAATGGGAGAAAAGTAATGAAGACACCATGAAAAGGTAATTCACAGATAAAAAAAATAAATGACTAATCAATGTAAAAGAGACTTCACTTTAGGTATAATATCCAGAGAATTGCAATAAAATTAAAGCAAATTATTTTTCTTATTATCACTGTGGTGAAAATCAGATATGACTCCCTGGATGGGCCAAGATGTGGGAGATGCATTTTTAAAGATTATTGGTAGGAGGAAGCACTGACACAGCTTTTTAAAGTGGAATGTTAGAGTAGGAAATGAAGACATGCATGTGTGGTTCAAGAGAGCTACACTTCTAGGATCAACAGAAACACAGATATCCACACAGTGGTGCTCACTGCAGTGCGGTTTGCATTCCTGGTGACAATCTATCAGGACAGCAGCATGGGATGTGGGTACTGGTCCAGATCTGCCTCCCCCACGGCCAGCAGGCTGCTCATACCCCAGGGTCCTTCATGCAGGCAACAGAGCACTGCACAGAGTGGCCCATGTTGTGGCCCTGTTGGCCACTCTGTTGATAGCTATGTGCTATGGGCAAGTGCATTCCTTCCGCCCCTGCCTAATCATCTCTGAAATGAAGGTGAAATACTTGGATCTGAAATGTCCCCCAAAGGCATGATCATGTGTTAGATAATTAGTCCCTAGGATGGCACCCTTGGGAGGTAGTTGAAGCTTTAAGCCCAGCCAGAGGACTTGGTCATTGGAGGTAGTGCCATTTTCATTTTTTTGTAGAACTGGGGATTGAACTGAAGGCCTTGAATTTACTGGACAAGTGCTCCAGTCCTGAGCTTCATCTCCAACCCTGGAGGCCATGCCATGAGAGGGGACAGTGGGCCCATTCCCTTCTCTTTTTCCCTTCCTAATTCTGTTCCTCCATGCACTTCCCGCCACAATGTGCTGCCTCATTACAGGACCCCAAAAAGTGGAGTCAAACACCATAAACTAAGACCTCTAAAACTACAAGCCAGAATAAACTTTCTTTATAAACTAACTGATTAGCTCAGGCATTTGTTACATTAGCAGAAATCTAACATAGGGGACCATAATAACACTATATCCAGTGGTTGTAAGATTGACTCCAGCAGCCAGAGCATATTCACACATCTGCTATCTTTTCCCTAGACTGTGTCAGAAAAACCAAAGAAAAACTGAGGTGGAGGGTTAAGAGGAGACCAAATCAGCTCACTCTGTTTTCGACTCCACCCAGAAAACTTCAGATGAGCTCAAACTCTTTCTGCTGGCATGCAGATCAGATCCTTCCCAGACCCCCATGGCCTCCTGGTTCTGCCCAGCTTGGTCCAGGTCCAGTGTGGCTCCTCACCCACTGCAGGTCCTCTCCTTCTGCTTCCCTGAGTAACTCCACCCAACTGTCTGCCACCCTGTCTTTGGGTCACCCAGGCTCTCAGAAAGCACTGGGTTTTTTTTTCCTTTTGGGTTCCAGACCCTGACAGGCAAAGCACATGCATTTTAATTTCAGGGTTCATAGACAAGTTGGAAGGGGGACAGACAGACAGATGCAAACAAGCATAAAATTGTATCAGCCTTGTGGTGTCTTATGGGAGGCTTACAGGTTTTGAGGGGCCAGTCTTCTGGTTCCTCTGCAATGCACAACAAGGCTCCTACCTGGAAGATATGTGGGCTGGTTGAGAAGGGTGACAGAGAAGGAGAGGGTCTGACATGTGACTCAGGTCATAAGGTGATTTTCCTCCTTCCTCTCATCACTCAGGTCTGCTCAGTGCATAGGGCACTTAGGGACCTGGTCCTTTCCTTCTCACTAATAAAGCACAAAATGTAGGAAAACCATTTGGCCAAGGAGGAATCTAGAATTACCACTGAGCTCACAAAGGAATTGTATCAATTTGCAGTTCTTATTACAGTGTAATGTTATTTCCTTAAAACTTTTCATGCACATTTAACAATTTAATAAAACCCAAACTATAGGAAACCTTCTGGCAGGTGCAGCTCTATGACTTCACATTTGACAGAGCTGCTTGGGTGTGCAGAGGCCATGTGGATGCCTGAGTGCCGAACAGGGCAGGAGTGGGGCAGGGTGCCAGGTCCTGGTCCAAGTTCTATACCCAAGAGCCAAGTGGCCATGCTCTGCATGTGACAAGGCCACAGGGGCCCAAGATAGGGCTCTACCTCCTGAGCTATAGACCAGTGTTCAAATCCTGACCCACCTTCTAGCTAGGTGGCCTCAGACAAATTATATGTCCCATCTGTACCTCAGTTTCCTCATCTGTACAATGGAAATAGTACTTTGGTAGGTTCCTTGGGTTGGCACAGAGCACAATCCTATTTACCATTGTTTCTTCTTTGCTGAGCATTGTTCTAAATCCATTATGTGTTGACATGTGTCATGTGTTGTCACATCAATCCTACAAGTAGACACCACTCTTAGTCCTATTTCACAGATTGGGAAACTGACGCACAATTTTTTAGAATGTATCTTATGAAAGATCACAGTGGGTAGCACAGCCAGAATTGAAATGTAGGTCTTCTGACCCCAGAGTCAGACTCCTTCCTTCTTTTCTTTCTTCTTTCTTCCTTCCTTTCTTCTATTTTCTTTCTTTTAGTGGTGACTGATCCCAGGGCCCATGCAATGAGTCCCATCTCAGCACATTTTTAAAGTTTTAATTTTGAGACAAGTTCTCGCTACAGTAAGTCACTAACTTTCCCAGGCTGGGCTCAAACTTGTGATGCTCCTGTCTCAGCCTCCCATAGTGCAGAGATTACAGGCATGCACCATCATGCCTGGCTCTTAATCACTCACTTTCCCATCTTTTTCTTTTCTTTTCTTTTCTTTTCTTTTCTTTTCTTTTCTTTTCTTTTCTTTTTTGTACCAGGGATTGAACTCATGACCTTGTGCTTCAGGGCAGGCACTTAAGGCACTGAGCTAAATCCCCAGCCCCTCCTACATTTCTAAATGAGGACTGGCTAACATAGCAGAGGGGCCCATGTTCATTCAGTCACTCATTTAATCAGTCAGTCACTCAGTAATTTTCTGAGTGCTGTTCTAGGTCCTACACCAGGTGCTGGGAATTGCAGTGTAAACAGAACAGACATGTTCCCTTTCTCTGAAGTTTCTGCCTTAGTAAATGTGTGTGTACAGGAAAGGGACCAACCATAAAAAAATGAATAAGCGACGAAAGGTCCTAGAGTGTTCTTTGCTCAGAAAGAAAGAAAGCAGTGGCAGTGCCTGTCTAAGGAGGTGACATCTCAGCTGTGACCAGGACACAGAATAGAGTAGACAGCATTGCAGCCCTGTGGTCATTGTGCTGCTCACTCTGCTCTAATGCAGCTATGGTGTGGAGCCAACAGCTTCCTGGGCCTCAGTCTACCTTCTTCCTGGCCTGCAAACTCTGGGGTGCTTAGGTCTTGGAGCCTAGCTCCTGAGCTCTGCTGATCTGGCCATGGTCACCCAGGCCTGGATCTCCAGTCAGTAGGCTGGAATGCTTCCAGGGCTTCCATCAAAGCTTTTTCTGGACACAGACCAGGAAGCCCAGCCTCTTCCACCTGAGTCTGGGTCTGCCTTTTAGAGTATGAATCTGTGTGTATGTGTATGGGTGTGCATGTGGGCCTGGGGACAGAGGGACAGCGAACAGCGAGGAAATGGGACCGGGCTGAACCCATTCACTTAGCACCCTTCCAATACCAACACCACCATTGGGAGTTCTGTGGTCCATGCAGCTTTGTTGAGCCAACTTCTCTGCTTGTCAGGCTGAAGTCCTAGGTCATCCATGTGCTGTTTCTCCCACATGCAAGTAGTTCTACCTAGGGGTGCTGTGACAAAGGGGTGACTCCTTTGGGCATAGCCCCAGAGGAAGCTGTGGGGCTCCAGAGAATCCTGGCTGTCCCTGGACTATTCCTCCACAAAGCAGTCATCTGCTCGGCTGAATAGTCACATCCAGGGCTAAAGCTGAAGCTTAAAACTCTGAAAGGCAAAAAAAAAAAAAAAAGGAAATTGGGGCCAAGGAAGCTGATCCTGACTTTCTGCTTGAGCCACTTATGCTTTTCAGCTGATTCATTCCATCTGGAGGCTTTGTCTCGCACCGAGAATTTCCTGGATTTCAGCAGAGCAGGTGGGGACCAGAGAACAGGGCTTTGGAACAATGGGCCAAGTAGTTTATTGTCTGGGTTGGCTCTCTCTCCCTTTCTGCAGGCACACACACACACACTCCTGCACATACACACTCGCACACACATACTCATGGTAATGCACTGCACAAAACACACAGATGCACTCATTCCCACTGCACACACAGCAACCCAGCTGACAGTCCAGTCCTGGCAAGCACAGACGGCTTCTCAAAAGGGTCCTGGTAGAAGCAGAAATAAAGGACTGTTTACAAAGGTGTGGGTGTGGTGTGGGTGGTTTTCAGGGAATGAGTAGTGCTGTTATAAAGCAGCTATGGCCGTTGTCACTGTTAATCCTCCTATGTTGGATTAAGATAGCACAGTAAAGCATGCTCCTGGGTGTGTCTTGGTGGGTCATGGAGATGTGACATTGGGTACTACATATGGTTCTTCACCTGTTGCTCTCTGGAAGTCTTCCCTTGCTCTGCTTCTTGGACACAGGAACCAAGCAGTTTTGCTCTGCCATGCCCTTCTGCCTTGTTGTTTCTTCCTTGGAGCCTTTTAGCCATGAACTGAATCCCCCAAAACCTGGAGCCAAATTAAACATCTCTTCCTTGTGCATGCTTAGTATGTGTCCAGTGGTTGGAAAGCTGACTAATACAGAAATACTAATACAGAAATACAGAAAAGTGGCATCAGAGAAGTGGGGTCATTTCTGTGACTATACTTGACCATGTGGTTAAGAAGCCTTTAGAACTGGTTTGTAGGAGGAATTTGGAAAAATCTGGAAATGCAGGTTAGAGAAGTCCTTGCAGAAGTTAATAAGTGATTCTAGTTAGACTTCAGAAGACCAGGATGCTGATAGAATGTGAATAGTAAAGACCAGGCTCAGGAAGTTTTTTCTGGGAACAAGGACTCCACTAGAGGCTACATGTGTTACACTGAAGAAAATTTGTCTTCATTTTACTCATGTCCTAATAATTTGCTGGTGACTGAGATTAATGATGGTGGACTAATTAATCTGGCAGAGGAAATTTCAAGAATATCTAACACTCAAGCTATGGAGTGGGTACTGTTCTCTGCTTTTTAGTTAGACATGTAGTGAGAATCAGAGAGAAAAAGCTGAGCAGAAAAATTTCCAGACTTAAAAGTTTGGCCCCGAAGGAACCATGTGTAAAGTTGAGGTGAAAGGAGGTGTGGCTGA
>PVJX010027902.1:0-24397 GCA_004027295.1 Dolichotis patagonum
AGGGGTTGCTCCTTTTACCCACATCCCTGCCAGCATTTGTTATTGGTTGATTTCTTGATGATAGCCATTCTTATTGCAGTGAAATGATAGCTCAGTGTTGTTTTAATTTGCATTTCTTGAATGACCAATGATGTTGAACATTTTTTCATGTATTTATTTGCTATTGTATTTCTTCATCTGAGAAGTGTGTGTTCATCTCCAATGCCTGTTTTTGGATTGGGTCTTTGAATTTGGGGATCTGATTTTTTTCAATTATTGTTATAGTATACGTATAAGTCCTTTGAGAGACATTTGGCTAAAACTTTTTCCTACTCTGTGAGTTGTCTTTTCACTCTGTTGGTGATTTCTTTTGATGTGCAAAAGTTTTTCCAGGAGCATTTTTTAAGAGGCTATCTTTCTTCCAGCAAACACATTTGGCCCCTTTGTCAAAGATAAGGTGACTGAGTGTGTTTGTATTGTGTATGAATCATTTAATCTGTTCCACTTGTCTTTTGGTCTGTTTTTTGTTGTTATTTTTGTTTGTTTGTTTGTTTTTTGCCAATACCATGCTAATTTTATCACAGTAACTTTATAGTATGATTTCAAGTCAGGAATTGTGATGCCCCTGCCTTGCCTTTGTTGCCCAGGATTGCCTTTGCTATTTTTGGTCTCTTCTGCTTCCAGGTGAATTTTAGGAGTGTTTTCTGTAGTTCTTTGAAGTATGCTAATGGTATTTTGATTGGGATTGCATTAAATCTGTATAACAATTTTGAGAGTATGGCTGTTTTCATTATGTTCTTCCTATCCATGAACAATGAGTATCTTTCCATTTTCTAATATCCTCTTCAATCTACTTTTTCAGAGTACTGTACTTTTCAATATATAGATCCTTGACTTCCTTTGTTAGATTGATTCCTAAGTATATCATATTTTGGATGCTATTGTAAAGGATGTGGTTTCCCTAATTTCTCTCTCAGTGAGTTTGTTGTGTACAGGAATTCTATTGATTTTTGAGTGTTGACTTTGTATTCAGCTATGCTACTGAATTTGGTTATTAACTATATAAATCATTTGGTGGAGTTTTGGGGGTCTTCTATGTACAGTATCATGTCATCTGTAAATAATATTTTAACTTTTTCCTTTCCTATCCTTATTCCTTTTATTTCTCTGTCTTGTCTAATTGCTCTGGCTAATGTTTCCAGAAGTAAATTAAATAGGAGTAGTGATAGTGGACATCCTTGTCTTAGTCATGTGAAAACTTTCAGTTTTTGTCCATGTAGTATGATATTGGCTATTGGTTTGTCATAGATGGCTTTTATCAGATTGAAATAACAACCATCTATTCCAATTTTCTGTAGGGTTTTATCATTAAATGAGTCCTAGACTTTATCAAAAGCTTTTCCTGTATCTATTGAGGTGATTATGTGTTTTTTGTCTTTGGCTCTGTTGATACGATGTTTTACATTTATTGTTTTGCTTATATTGAGCCATCCCTGCATTCCTAGAATGAATCCCACCTGATCATGGTGTATAATCTTCTTGATGATTTGCTGTATTCTTACTGAGGATTATCTAGTATCTTACTGAGGATTTTTGCATCAATGTTTATTAAGGAGATTGGCCTGTAGTTCTCCTTTTTGAAGGGATCTTTCTCTGGTTTTGGTATCAGAGTAATACTTGCTTCCAGGAATGACTTAGGGAGTATTTCTTCCCTTTCAATTTCACTGAAGAGTTTTAGGAATGTTGGCATTAAATCTTCTCTAAGGGGCTGGGGATTTAGCTCATCGGCATAAGTGCCTGCCTTGCAAGCATGTGGTCATGAGTTTGGTCCCCGGTACTGATTTAAAAAAAAAAAAAAAAAACCTTCTCTAAATTTCTTGTAGAATTCAGCTGTGAATCCATCAGGACCAGGTTTTTCTTTGTTGATAAGTTTTTAATTATATTTTCAATCTCATTAACTGATATTGGGTCATTCAGAATTTTTATATCTTGGTACTTCAGTTTTCTTCTGTGTTTTCCATCCTACAAGAGCAAAGATTTTTAAAGTAGGTATATATTGATCTTCTGAATTTTCACAAGATCTGTAGTGATTTCACCTTTTCATTCATCAGTGCATGAATTTGAGTCTTTTCTTTCCCTTTTTGATAAGGTTGGCTATCAACTTATCAATTTCATTTTATTCTTTCAAAGAACCAACTCTTTGATTCATTAATCCTTTGTATTGTTTTCTTGGTCTCTATTGCGTTAATTTCTGCTCTGATCTTTACAGTGTCCTCCCTTGCATGGGGTTTGGGTTTGTCTTGCTCTTCTTTTTCTAGAAGCTTGATGTGCAGCATCAAGGTTTTACTGATGTGAGAATTCACTGCTATAAATTTCCCTGTTAGGACTGCTTTCCTTGAGTCCCATAAGTTCCAGTATGTTGTATCTGCATTCTATTTTGGTTGTAAATATTGTTTTGTTTCTTCCTTTATTTCATCTGTGACCTATTGGTTGTTTAGTAGGATGTTATTTCATTTCCATGCTTTTATGGAGTTTTTGCAGGATTTTTGCTACTAGTTTCCAATTTCACTGTACTATGGTCAGATAATATGCATAGGACAATTTCCATTCCTTTGTATTTATTTAAGCATGTACTGTGGGTGAGTATATGGTCTATTTCAGAGAATACCCCATGTGCAGTTGAGAAGCATGTGTATTCTGATGATATTGGGTAGAATACTCTGAAAATGTCTACTAAATCCATTTGTTCACAGGTTTGATTCAGTTCTGATAGTTCTTTGCTGATTTTTTGTATAGCAGATCTTTTTGTGACAATCAGGTATTGAAGTCTACCTTTACAATTGTGTCATGGCTTATTTGATTTTTCATGTCTATTAATAATTGTCTTAAATAGTTGGGTGCTGTCATATTTGGTGCATATATATTTATGATTGCTATCTCTTTCTCTTGAAGTTTTCCCCTAAAGAGTATGTAGTGACCTTCATCTCATTGGATCATTCTTGGATTGAAGTTCACACTGTCTGCAAACACAGTAGCTACCCTTGCTTTTTTCTAGATTCCTGTTGCATGGAAAATTGTTTTCAATCCTTGGACTTTTAGTCTATGAGTTTCTTTTTGAGTTAAATGTGTTTCCCGTACACAGCATAATGTTAGATCTTATTTCTTGATCAATTCTGCCAGTTTGTTTCTTTTGATTGGAGAATTGTGGCCATTTACATTGATGGTTATAACTGATATGTACTGGCTACCTTTGTCATATTATTTTCCTGCTGTTGGTTCCTGCTTGTCCCCTCTATTTAATTGTTTGCCCTGCCTGGTGGTTTTTTCTGTTATTATTCTTGGAATTGTGGTCATTTTTATCTCTGTGTAGAATATCTTTCAGCACTCTTTGTAGAGTTGGTTTGGTGGTCATAAATTTCTTCAGTTGTTCTTTATCATGGAAGTATCTTACTTCTCCATTAATTTTGAAAGACAGATTTGCTATCAATCTGGGTTGAAAGTTGTTTTCTTTCAGGGTGAAACACTTCCCTCCAAACTCTTCTTGACTTGATGGTTTGTGTTGACAAGTCTGCCATGATTCTGATTGGTTTTCCGTGATAGGTGATCTATTTCTTTTCTCTAACAGCTTTTAATAGTCTGTTCTTGTGCTAATTTCTGGATTCTTGATTATTATATGTCTTGGTGTAGTTTTATTTTAGTCATAGTTATTTGGAGTTCTATATGCTTCATTTATTTGTATGTCAAATTTTTTATCCACTCTTGGGAAGTTTTCTGCCATTATTTCTGTGAAAAGCTTTTTTATGGCATTTGTACTATCTAGCTTTCTCATTAATCCCAATCACCTTATGTTATTCTTATTTGTTTCATCTTGTAGCTGTTTCATTGATTTTTCATGGTCTCCTGCTATTTTTAAAGTATCTTTCTTTTCATGATCACTAGGTGCAATTCTGTCTTCAAGATCTGAAATTCTGTCCTCTCCATTCATTCTGTTGCATTTTCTTACAATAGAGGCTTCAGTCTCTTGGATTTCTGTTTGGATCTGTTTCATGGATTCCATTTCTTTTCTATTTTGGGCATTTTTTTGTTTCCATCATTTTTCTAAGCTCATCTCTTCTTTTATCTGTGTCTTCTCTAATATCTTTTATTTTAAGCATCAATTCTTTTCATACCTGAGAGATTATTTTCTCTATTGCCTTTTACACTTGTTTTTCACTTCTGTTGCTGTCATTTCGGAAAGTTTCAGTGTTTGACTTTCAATTTCATCTGTCTCATTGAGTTCTGAGCTTGTCCTGGGTGGGCTGGGGACCTGGGGTTGCATTTTGCTTCTGCATCTTATCATTTTCTATTTTCTCCTATTTATTTGTTTTCTATGTTGATGCTTGCCAATTTCTTATGGTAGATAAGAAGTGGTTCTTTATAGCTATCCCAAGGACCTACCTTCCCAGTTTGTAAGGGATGCAAAATTACTATTTGGCTCAGCTCCCAATCCTTTGGTACTAGGCTGTGGTGATGATTATGACCCCATGTAATCACAGCATTATCCTATAGGGGAGAAAAACTGTTTATAACATGTTTGACATCCTGGCTAAAGTAGTACAGTTTAGTATTAACAGTAGTTTCAAGACGATGTCCAACCAGACAGGAAAGGGAGAATAATGGCAGTGAAACACCTCTGGTGTTTGCAGTCCTGTGCTAGTGTCCATGTTAGGTCCCAGGATGTGTTGGGTGTGGAGCTGATCCTGGCCTCTTGGTGTGGGGCTGGGACTGGTCTTCTGCTGGTCCAGTTCTCCAGAGCCCAAGGGCTGGCTCCTCTCTGCTGCTTCCGATGCTTTCACTTTGCTGGCCTCGCTGATTGCTCTTCAAAGGCACGCGTGCATCCGTGCACCTGGATCGGGCTGCTGTCCTGGGTCTTGGAATTCGGTTGTCTACTGGCCAAAGGCCTGTGTCCTCACACTGCTCATAGGCCCCGCCCTCCCAAGGCCATGGGGGGAGCACAGAACACAGATTCAGACTCTTCTCACAGGCACTGTGGTTTTATTTTGCATTTTTTGGAGATTTTTGAGACAAGGTCTCACTATGCAGTTCAGCGTAGCCTTGAGCTCATGGCAGTCCTCCTGCCTCAGCCTCCAGGGCGCTAGGATTACAGAACCTGCACCACCCCACCCAAACTCACATACTTTTAAAAACACTTTTTCCAAACTGTTTTTCAAGGAACACTTATTACTTTAGAATGACATTAGGGAAGACAATTAAAATCATTCATTTGTGCCCAGCTTCCTGAAAGTTCTGGAAGGCTGTCCACGCCCAGGTGTTAGGGATGATTCACTCCAGCTGGCAGAGGAGTTGCTCTCCATCCTCATGTTCCTCGCTGGTCACTTTTCCGTAGAAAGTGAGCACAGAATTTCCTGGACATAGGATCAGGGGTGGGTGTCTGCAGAGCTGAGAGACCTCCCCCTGGTCCCACCAGCCCTGGCATCACACCCTGCCACCTGCCACCACGGCTTGGACCCACCCCCTGTGTCTTTCCTCATCCGTCCCAAGGGGGCCGTGTCCTCGCTCATCTGTAACTTTCAATTTACCAGGCGCCGGGCTCCATGCCGAGGCTGAGCATATGTTCAGAGGAGGGAAAGAAACTCCAGACCAATGGCTCTGGGAGGACGTTCAATTTAATTAAAGTGAGAATCAGGGGCTCTGAACCCCATTCTGATGAGACCATAAGGCAGCCAGGAAGGTGTCCCCAAGACGGAATGGTGGGTGAGGCTGGGGAGCTGGCCTGAAGTCCTCAGTTCTCACCAAGTCCCTGAGGGACAGCACCAGGGACCGCTGCAGGAGGGAGGCGGACGGTGTCCTGAACCTGGTCATTGGAACCCAGGCCCCATCGGGTTAGGGTTGGGGTCCCTGCTAACATGAGGTCCAAGAGGGGAGCCCTGTGCATTGGAAACTGGGCTCTGGGCTTGGCCCCTGCAGAGCTCTGGGCTCTGGGATAGTTTGGCTTCTGGATTCCCTTCAGCGGACAGGGAAAACAACCTGCCCACATGCAGTGAGCCAGTGCCCAGAGGGGCAGGCGGGCCCTTGAATCACAGGGCCAGCCCCGGAATGGAATGCAGAGCTACAGTGTCCTCTATTCCTGGCTTGAGATGTGGGCACAGTTCCACCATGATGGTCCACCCTTGGGGCTACCAGTCTTGCTGTTGACCACCAAACCTATGAGCTGAAATAAACCTCTCTGCCAAGGTCACCTGTATCAGAGCAATCAGGAGCCCAGAAAAATGATTTTAAAAGCTGTGAGTTTGGAAGCACATGTGTTATGCTCTGGGTGAATGATTTGGAGATGACAGCGTACAATATTTGTACCATCGTTGCCCCTGATTGACGTGTTTTGAAATTTTTTTCTGGCCAGAAAGGAAGCTCCAATAGTGCTATGAATGACAAAGATGGAGCAGAGGAGAACTTGGCCATTGACAAGAAAGACAACAACAGAAAAGATGACCTGAGGAAATCGCAGGAACCAGCAGGCTCCAGCCTTTGCAGCTGAGTTGCAGGTGAAAGTCTTTGCTTTGTGAAGACAGCCCCATAGCACCATGTTCCACAGTGGCAGTGGCCTAGGGAAGCTGTTCCTCGGGGTTTAGTTCACAGGCACCTGACCCCTACAGCCAGGAGAGAAGTCCGGCTGCTGCTCCAGCGGCAGACCTCTATATCAGTCACTTGCCCCATCCCTTTTGGTAGATGCAAAACCAGGCACAGAGAGGCTCAGAAACCCGGCAAAGTTCACAGCACCTTCAGCAAGGAGAGGAGCTCCATAGCCCATGTCACGTCCCTCGCTTTCTTCTGCTTCCCACATGGAGGAGACAGGAGACAGCTGTGTGTGTAGTCTGCCGTGACGATGGCACAGGTGGTGACATTAAGGAGCAGCTACCAGGGTTAGGAGGGCAGGGGCTCCAAGGCAAAGTAAGCTGGAGCTCCAGCCTCAGTCCTTCTGCTTCCTGGGCTGTGACTGGCAGTCACCTTGCCTTTTTTGGCCCCTGTTTCTTCATCAGGAAATGACACTGCTAATCCAGGTCTCTACCTAGGGAGGCAGTGGTAAGGGGAGGTGCAGGTGCGGTAGGGGAAGGGGTGAACACTCCTCACTCTGGGACCCACTGCTCCTCCCTCCTCCGGTCCATCCTCAGTGTGGCCATGGAGAGCTCTGTCACATCTGACCCGGTCATCCCAGGACTACAACCCGCCTACCGCCAAGTCTGAGCTTCATGGTGATGCAGGAGGCCCCCACCTGCGGGGTCCAGGCTGTCTGTCCAAACCTCTTCCCTCCTTTCTAGCCACAGCTTCCTCCCAGTCCCCAAATGCTCAGCTTCAGCCACCCCTGCTGCACACTCTCACCTGGGCCTGGAGCCTGCGAACTCTGTGCAGAGGACATCTTCCCCCTCCACCGACCACCTTCCGAACTCCTGTCCTTGGTTTCGCCCTGCTCAGGCCTTGCCTGCTCTCACACATCACTTCCTGGAAGTGAAACCTGTGGACCCCCAGCTCCCAGCTGAGATCCTACCTGCCCACACTTCCCTTGCAGAGTGCAGAGCATGTATGCTGCCACCAAGTGGTGGCTACCCAGGGTTTCCACTTAGGGGGACACGGGGTCTCCCAGAGGACAGGGTCAGAGTTGCAGTTACTCTCTATTAAATGATGGTGCTGGGTTAGAGAGGTGATGAAGGACTGGTGGGTGGGTACCCAGAGGACAGTGGATGAGTGGAACATGAATAAATGGAGGTGACTGGATGGGTAGAGAGGTGAGTGGATGCACGGGCGGAAGAATGGATGTGTGGGTGAGTGGGTGAGTGGGAGATGACTGGATGGGCAGCTGGTGAGTGGACAGAGGGATGATGGACTGGTGGGTGGATCGTGGTGGAATGCGTAGATAATGGTGGGCCGAGTGGCTGAGTAACTGCGTGAAGCAGTAACTGAGGTAAGCCCGTGGATGGATGGGTGCCAGTGCTTCCTCTTGTTACCTGGAGAGAAGCTCTGGCTGTGGATTTCAGGATCGAAGGGCCAGGCACTGTCCCTATGCCCATCTTTAGTGTCACAGTGGCCGTGAGGTGTTAAATCAGACTCTTTTTGAAAGGTGAAGTTCACATAACAGAATCAGCTATTTGAAAGTGCAGTGATGCAATGGCATTCCCTCCCCTCGCAGCACTATACGGGCTAGGAAACCCCTGAGAGCAGTGGCCCCGTCACCTCCACATGCCCCGGCAGCCACAGCTCCACCTTCTGTCGCTGTGGATTTGCCTTTTGTGGACGTTTCATATGAATGGAATCCTACACCCCATCACCTTTTGCATCTGGCTTCTTGTGGGCAGTGAAAGCTAGTTTCTGAGACCAGAGAGGAATCAGAAATGGGAAGGTGGGTGCTGTGCCAGGTCACCCTTATGGGGAGCGGGGAAACAGCAGAGCTGGTACCTCCTGGCTATGGAGATGGACGGCAGCACGGGGAGCAGGGTGAGGCACAGCAAATTCCACTCTCCACGGTCCCTCTGCTTCAGGCTGCCCGGGCTCCATGGCGTGCGGCTGCCCCCTGGTGTCTTCCTGGAGTATAGCAGCCACGGAGGGGGAAGAGGACCAGAGCCAGCAATCTGTGCCCATGGGGTAGAGCGTGCTGGAGCCTCACCCGCTGATCCCACAGGCCTCGCTGTGTCACAGGGCCTCCAGAAACAGGAGACCAAAGGAGAATTTCCAGCGATTCCACGGACACCATGCCTCCAGGACAGTCGGGTTCCTAGACCTAGCCAGGCATGGCTGTGCACATCTACAGTCCCAGCACCAGAGTCTGAGACAGGAGGATCGCAATTAGAGTCCAGTCTGGGCAACTTAGTAATTTAAAGAGACTCTATCTCAAAATGGAAAAATTTTTAAAGTAGTTTAGCACAAAGATTCTGGTTCAATCCCTGATACTGGGAACAAAAAAATCATAGAGCCCAAAAGAGGAGTGGTGGGTGCCAGAGTTCCGGAGGGTGGTGGGAAGTTGTTGCACACAGCCTGGGAGCCCACCCAGCATCTGCTGTGTGCGCTTGTTTTATAAACCCTGCTGTGTGGCAGCGCTGCTTGGAGCAAAGCCCCTCCGAGACAGAGCTGGCATTGTGCAGGAAGGACAGTAAACAAGAGCATTAGAACGTCAGGCAGTGGCTTGTGCCACACAGAAAAAAGGGCAGAGGAAACGGGTAGGCAGTGGCTTGATGATGGGGGAGCTCTTTCAGAAGAGACTGGCCCAGGAGAGCCTGTGGGGGGAGGTGGCGTGTGAGCATTGTACGCAGTGGGCTCCGTGAGCAGGCCCGGTTTACAGACCAGAGGCTTGGTCAACACTGCACACTAGGAAGTGAGCCCGGACAGTGAAAGCTAAGTGCCTATGCCCCCAACTTCGCTGTACATAGTGGAGACACACTGCCCAATGGCCCTAGGTTCCCTGGCCATCTACAGGCTGAGCCGCAGCATGACTGGCAATCTGCCTTGTATCCAACAGAGGGCGCTGCTGTCCCACTACCAGACCCAGCCTCAACCAGAGAGGGAGGGGACCCAGAAGGAGGCTGTAGAGAACAGCCCTCTGAGTCACTTCCAGCTGGGTGAGCCTGGCCAGACGCCATCTAGTTTCCTACTGCATCCACTCATTCACTCCTCCGTGGTGCTTCCTGGGAACCCCCTCTTTGCCTGGCCCCAGCTACTCAGGAAACCGAGCAATCTCTTGGACGTCCTGCTAGGGGAGATGACAAGGAGAAAATATGATGCAGAGAACCCAGCAGGGCCCTGGCTGTCAGGAGGTGAAGATTTAGATGGTGCTAGTCCTGAGGGACACCTTTCTGGAAGTCACCCTGGAGCCAGGAGGGGCAAGGTGTCCTAAAAGTTCACAGAGGGGCAGGATCCAACTAGGAGGAACAGCAGGGGCCTAGTGGGGTGAGCTAGGAGGAGCACAGGGGCCAAAAGGGGACTCTGGCTTTGGAAGTCACAGCAGAGGCGCCTGGGCTGTGATGGGAGGCACAGGGCCAGGCCGATTAGTGCGAGACAGCTCCTGCATCTAAACAAAGTCCTTCCGACTGTCCCCACATGCACAATGAGCCCAGCACAGTAGGTGCTAGGGCAGTGAGTGGGGATAGTGTGGCCATGCTGTGGTGGCACACAGTCCATATTTGCTCTCGTGGAGTGTCCCACAGAGGACTGTCTGGGGGGCAGCAGCCTTCATGCAGGGTCCCACAGTGGTATCCACACTGTCCCTGTGAGGCCTGGGGCCAGGAGGCGGTGGTGACAACGTGGGCAGCACAGGAGTGCTCCAACTGGGAGTGACAGATGTCCTTGTCACTGTCATCCACACAGATAAGGCCTGGCAGGTGCCCAGTCATGCAGATCAGCAGTGGGCACCCCTCTGTTTTGGGGGTCTCCAGTATGAGCTGGCTGTCATAGATACATGTCCTAATGTTATAAAACCTCCTTTCTCAGAGGTGGGCCTGGGAAATAGGCTGTGCTGAAGCCAGGGGAACACGGAACACATCAGACTGAGGAACCCCATTCCCCACTCAGCCTCCTCTCACTGGATCCAGGGAGCGGCCACTTCAGGGGCTGAGTGTCCCAGTGCCTCCTCCCCACGTCCAGCCATCACCGCCTGCTTATTTTATTGCTTAGGCCACTTCTCAGGTGGCCAAGGCCCCATGGTGCCATTCACCCCCACCCCAGGACCACCTTCCGCACCAGCCCTGCTGTGGAGTCTCTGCGTGACCACTCTGACCACGCCTTGTCCTTGCTTTCTCTCAGGCGCTGCTCGGTGTTGTGAAAGCTTGATGCTTTCTAGTTCCGGGCTGCAACGACGTGCGTGTGGCTTGCACAGCTCCTAAGGCTTCCCGGCCTCCCCTGAGGGAACTTCACCCCCCACCAGAGACAGAGGGGAAACACGGCCAGCAGACCCGGGTGCTGGAGACCGGGCCCCTGGAAGGTGATTCGGGTTAGATAAGGCTCCCAGGAAACCCTGTGGTGGAATTCCCATGGCTTACCTCTGCATCACCCACGCTGTCACCACACGTGCAGCCTTGACCTGACACCTCCAGGATAGCGAGAGGAAGGGGTCCTCTGCTTTGTCACCCCATCTGCAACATTGTGTCAGGGCTAAAGAAGTGGAGTGGCACAGTGTGGACTCCAGCCTCACTCACCCCTTAGCCTCCTTCCTTACTGTCCACCTGCACTCCCTGCTCCAAACTTTCCCAGTGCTGTTCCCGCTGCCCAACATCCCTTCCTGTCACTGGGAAGGCATCCACTCCTTGTTTGCACCCCAGCTCCCATGCAGCTCTGGGCACTTGGCACAGAGCAATTGCCCCTCTGTACCCACAGGGTACATGGGGATTCTGTGCATACGCTGCACCTGTTCTGTAAGGCCTCTGTTACAGCATGGATTTTGACATTGGTGAGGGTCCAGGGACTGGTACCCTTCGAATGCCAGGCCACCAATTTGGCCTCTGCTTCCACACGTCCTCCCCCACTGCTGCTGGCTGTGCACACCAGTGTTCTCCATTATGGTCTTGTGCATTTCCTCTCTGAAAAGCATGAAAGTCCATCCATTCATGTGTTTCCCTGCAGTGAGGAAAACCAGTACCTACCAGGCAGCAGGGATCCTGTCTTAATGATCTCTCCACTCCCAGAGCTGAAGAGACCGCAAATGTTTGCTCACGTTAACAAGTAAACAAGGGGTGACGGTCTAAATGGGTAGGAATTGCATGAGTAAGCAGGCCCATCTGCAAGGGACTCAGACAATGAATGAGAGAAGGGGCCTGCTGTATGGTGAGGAGCAGCAGCACCCATGGTGGCATCTGGCTTCTCCAAGTGTGGGTCCCAGACACCCCCTTCCCCCAACCTCCTGGTCTAGCGACCCAGTTAGACACACAGGCACTGGGCCCACCTCAGACCCATGAATCTGACCTTGGAAGGAAGCATGGAGGAAGCTGGCTGAAAAGCCTCAGGGTTTCTGAGAGATTCTACCTGCAGAACAAACCAACCAGGACAGCTGGAGTGGCCCTGCCAGGATGGCAGAGGAAGAGGCCAGCCACAACCAAGACGATGGCCTCCAGCATCCTTTCATTTGCTCTGGGAAGACAGAGACTTCCGCTGAGCCTGCCCCTCCCCCATGACACCCCAGTCCAGCAGTGAGGGGGTGACAAGCGACCCATTCTGAACACAGCAGCAAAGCAGAGTAGAAGGCAGTGGTTGCCATGGATACACAATCAGAGATGCGAAGCCACCTCCAAGGGGTTGAACCGTTCAGGCAGGAGTGGGCAGAGTGATCACTTCCCACCACCCCCATCATCTTTGGAGCTAACGGTAGTACCCAATCCAAACCCTACCCAAGTCCTCTCAAAGGGCAGGAAAGCGGCCTCCTGTTCCCATGGCCCAGAGCATGGGGGCTGAGTCACTGCCGAGCCAGCCGATGGCAGAGCTGGCACTGGAATTCACCTTCTTTATTTCTCTGAGTTGCCTGTCTTGGAGATGTGGCAGGGAGGACCCAGAAATCCCAAAGTCCAGCTGGAAGTCCTGTGGAAACACCAAGAGTGGTCTGATGCCCAGTAGCAGAAATGGGTGGGCCATAGAAGAGACAAAATTGGAAGTGGACTTCCCCACGGTGTGAGGTTGGGGTGCAGGCCTTGGTACACTAAGCAGGGCATTGATCAGCAGGGCTGATTCAGCTGGTCCAGCTGGCTAGGCAGATGTCCCCTTTTCCCTTCATGTGCATCCCTCCCAAAGCCACACACTCAAATGTAGAGGATGACCACCCCCGCTAGAAGAGGACCATTTCCTTGGTCAGGGGTGTATGAGTACTGTGCTCTCCTGTTAGAACCTCCAAACAAGCTCTCAAGATTTGAGGTGGACAGAGATTAAAAAGGAGTCCTGGAGCTGAGCATGAAGCCCGTAATGCCAGAGCTCAGGAGACTGAGAGGCAGGAGGATCACCATGAGTTGGAAGCCAGCCTGGGGTCCATGGTGAGTTCAAGGCCAGCCTGAACCACATAGCAAGACCGTTTCAAAAAGAAAAAGGGGCAGTGGGTAATTCATCATGTTTCCAGGTTTTGTGATTTTTGTGATACTTGCTAGTTTTTTAAAATCTTAAAACACAGTGATTTTTTAAAATTCTAAATATGGCTAGGTGTGCCTAAGTTGTGTTGATAAATTTGAAGTCTTTTTCTCAAACACAGTCCCCTAAGGTTTACACACACCAGGATGAGTGAACACACACACACATTCATGCAGCCCAGCAGAACAGACAACCCTACTGTTAGGCAGGCACACGGAGTCACAGCTATGCTCCTAGGAGGCAAGTAACCCCTGCAGACACAAACCTGATGCCCTTGAGGAAGCCCAGCTCATCTTTGCCGAGCCCTACATCCTAGGGGCCGCAACCTCTGAGCAGGGCCTCTGCTGCCAGAGCTGCACAGCACAAGCTGGGCAGCGCATGCACAGGGGGGTTTATCTCTTACTCCGCACACTGTGAAGTGCGGGATGAGGGCCATATCACATGGCAAGGGCTTCCTGGCAGATGGGCTCCACACCCTGAGGTGGGGCAGGCTCCCAGGCTCCCTTCTCACAAGCCATAGTCCCACGGGTGGGAATGGGGCCACCCTGAGGTCATTCAGCATTCCGTGCCTCCCACAGGCTGCCCCTCCATTGCCGAGGGCACATTAAAATTCCACCCTCAGAACCTCATGGTGGGGACAGAAGATGGAGCTCTGCAGCCAGGAGGCAGGAGGGCTCCTTCTCAGCCCTCTTTTCTCCCTCCCTGACTCCCCTTTCTGTACCTGTTCAGCTCTGGCGGGGCCAGTGGTCAGTACTTCCGGTTTCATGGGACACAGTTTTTGTTGTCTCGCACTGAGTGAAGTCACACAAACAGATGAGCATGGCTGTGTTAGAGCCAAGCTGTACCCGTGGGTGTGAGTAGGGTTTGCTGGCCCTCAGCTCTGGGGCTCTGGGGCTCTGGGACTCTAGGACTGCGACTTGGCCCCCACTCCAGCCAACCTCAGGAAACCTCAGCTTTCTGGTCACGGTTCCTCTGTGATTGACCTGGCCACCCACTGCTTAGGTCCTGAAGGGAACATGACACTAACTCTCCTCCCCCAAGAGGCCTCACATCACAGCAGGGTGACTCTGCAGTGGAAGGGACTCAGGACGCTGCTGGCAGCATCACTGCCAGCCCTGCTCCTCCCTCCATTCACACCCATGTGACAACGGTGTCCTTGGAGAGTCCCTTTTTGCATCATCTTATCCTCACATGGCAGCTGGATCAAGTGATGGACTCTGACATGGTATAGTCAGCCCTCTGTGTCCCTCACAGATTCATCTGTGTTTGGGTCACAGCCTTGTGGGAAAGTATTGTGTCTATACAGCCCACCCCTTTCTTGTCCTTGTTCCCTGAATGATACTGACCTCGCCATAGGTATCATGTGTCACCAGGATGGGGTGAGGTCCGGAGTGGGGGCTTGGGTCCTGCAGGATCTGTGCGGATGCTGCACCATGCTGAGTAAGTGACTCGAGCAGCAAGGATGTGGGCACAGGGTGCTGGGGTGACTGTGTTTAGGTGCTAGGCACCCAGGCTATAGCTTGCAGTCCAACAAGGAGACAGGAAGTTAGCATGGGCTTGGTCATCAGCAGAAGGGAAACCCCCAAAGCAGGAATGAGCAAGTGGATAAGTGGCTAGGATGGCAGGAATCAGCGTCAGTCCTACCAGCAGCCATCAGACACAGCCTCTGAGAGGAAAATGCAGGGAACTGGGCCTGACCCTGAGGCCACCAGTACCTGTGGCATTGGAGGGGTTGGGTAACTCCATGAGGTCCACAGCACTCAGCACTTCTGAGCTGATCCTGCAGCATGAATGTGTGTTTGGCTCCGAAGGCCGTAGGAATGTGTGTCTCTGTCCCTAGTGTGGATCCACGCCAGTGGCCTTTCTGATCAGCAGAGTAATTGTTAGGAATGAACGTGTTGCCAAGGATGACATCGAGCTTCGCTGGCAGCTTATGGGATGGGAAATGGGCTCTTGATGGGCGAGCAGGGTTCAGATGCTGCACTGGGCCAAGCTGGAGAAGCTCCCCATGCTGGCACAAACAGGTGTGAACCCTGTGAGCCAGGCGGCTCCTCAGGGACCCTAACAGATCCTGCTCCTGCTGCCCACCCAGGATGACTGCTTGCCCTCTGTGGCCTGTGAGTCATAGAATACGCCTCTGTAATATGCACTCTGCCTTGCATTCAATTGAATTTCATAACATGTTGCACAGACTGCTGGAGATCTGCCCCCTCATGCCTAACTGCCAACCACCAAAAAGAGTCCAGAGCAGATCTGCTGGGCCCAGTGGCGCATGCCTCTAATCCCAGCACTGAGGTGGCTGAGGCATGAAAATCATTATGAGTTCAAGGCCAGCCTGGGTTGCACAGGGAGTTTAAGGCCAGTTGCACTACACAGGGAAACCCTGTCTTAAGAAACAAAAACAAACAGAACCAAGTAAGAGCCCAGAGCTGTGCACTTCAGGTGGGCATAGGTCCCTTTGCAGGAATGGCCTCAGGCACCATGGAGCAGGAGCAGGCCTCCTCCTTACAGCCACAGCTGTGCCCATGCCAGCAGGGAGGAGGCTGGGGTGGTGCTGCTACCACCCAAGGGAGTCTTCCTTGCCCCCTACAGGCTATGGCACGAAGCCCCGGCAGTGGGAGGGTGTGATGGTGGCCATTGCTTCCTGGACTTCCCTCCCATTTTCTTTGGCCACCAAAGTAGTGGTGCTGCCCTCTGCAAACCAACCCCAGGCTCAGGCCACCCTCCACCCCTGAAGCTTTCCTAAGAACATACATGTTGCAAAGAATTCATTAATTCACACACACTCAGCACATTGATGGTGTTCAATGGAGACTTAGTGGATGGCTGAATGATGATGGGGAGCAGGTGGAGTGGACCAGGATGTTGTCACACACACACACCACCTCTACCTTGTTGGCAAAGTCCCCAGAAGGTCACCCTGTGAGTTCCCTCCCCTGCCTGTTGGAAGCGGGATCCTGTAGGGGCTATGTGGGGCTGGACAAGCCCAGGCTGAAGGGCTGAGCAGGAGGAAGTAGTGACAGTTGGGCCTGAAGAAGTCTGGGGGTCTTCTCTGACCTGCTGGGATGGGGGGGTGCATTTGCATTTACTGAGCAACTATTGTAGGCTGAGCATTCAGCTGGTGGACAGCAGTGACATCCACGTAGAGCCATGAAGGGGTTTGGCCTGGCCCTGCTCACTCTGCTGAGCATTGATTAGTCAATCAATAAACAGTCTGGGCCCTTAATAGCAATAGCATTAACTCTGTAGAAGCACAGTGACCCTGGAGACCTTCCAGATGAGAGCTATAGTTACCCGATTTCACAGATGGGCAAACCGAGGGTCCCTGTGGTAAAGGTACTCACGCAGGTATGCATTCCAGAATCAGCACAACCAGGATGCTGCTCGGGACTGTGACAACAGAGGCCAGATGTCTGGACTTTCCTGAGGTTTCCAGATGGCCTGAGGAGGCCCCAGAGCCAGAAACCTCATCGTTTCCTGGAATTTGGAGCCCATGTGCAGAACCCAAGTCCACAGACAATGAGCAGACCCCAGCACCCCCTCAATCCCCTCTGTTCCTGGAAGGGAGTTGTTGGAAACCTGGGGCCAGCATCACACTGTCATGCTGACTGACCTGTGAGAGGCAGGCCAGCAGGAAGCAGCATCTTTGAGAAGCTGAGTCATGCCAGAGGGTGGATCTCATCTCCCCTCAGGAAGCCAGGAAAGACAGCCCCGCTTTACCAGTGAGAAAGGAGTGGTCCCCGGTGAGGAAGGACTTGCCCCGGTAATATGGTTGGACAACTGAGTCAGTTCTCTAACCCCTGGCCCATGGCCTGGAGTCCAAGCCCATGTCCCTTCACTCCCAAGATCTGCTCCAGAGAAAACATAATTTTTTCTTGTTTTTTTCCCTTGGTTTTTGAGACAAAGTCTCACTGTGTGAGACTTGGGCTGGACTTGAACTGGTGGCGATCTTCTGCCTCAGCCCTTGTCCACCAGCCAGTGACCACACAGACGAGGTGGCTGTATGCTGGAACACTGGTCAGCAACCAGTGAGAAAGCTACAGATAAACAAGTCCATGAGGTCAGCGCAAGAGACGACACAACAGATGGCAGCCACTGGAGGCCATCACACCAAGTTCCAAACAGCCGAAACAGCCCTGCGGTGGTCAAGGTTGGATAGTGGTGGCTGGGGGTGGGGCAGGGCTTCAGTTACTGACTTGCTGGCACTGAGAGGTGAAGACACCCTACTCCTGGGCTTGGTTGGGGTGACACTGATAAAAAAAAAGACATTAAACAAGAGGAGTGTCTTCAGTTTATACATTGTGCTGACTTTCATTGTAACTCAACCAAATACTATTAACATAAAAAGGTAAATCCTAAACCCATGGGGTGAATAGACTTGTAATCTCAGAACTCAGGAGGCTGAGGCAGAAAGACTACCATGAGTTCAAGGCCAGCCTGGACTACATAGTGAGACTCTGTCTCAAAAAACTAAAAGAAGTAGATCCTAGTATATAAACATGCATATACGGGTATGTGTGTGTTGTTTCCAGAACTGTGAACAATACAAACCCATTAGGAAGTTCCCAAAAGCCAAGTTTTCACAAAACAATTCACCGAGCTCGCCCCACGGGAGCGATCATGAACAGAAAGGAAGAAAAATGCTCTGATCCCTCTGATAAGAGCTGCTGTGGCCAAGCTTTGGAAAACGCTGCCACTGTGTCCAGGAGACAGGCTGGGCGGACTTGTGCTCATGGCCAGAGCATGGGTGGGCCAGGGCACAGGTGGGCCAAGGTAGTGCCCCCTTGGAGGACAGCTACGTCCTGCACAGCCCTGTGGGTGCAGCCCGGATGCCAATGGCGTGCAGCACAGCACGTGTGTCTGCCCGGCCTCTGCCCTGAGAGCCAGCAGAGCCAGCTGCCCATCTATCCTTGGCTGAGCCCCACCCTATATCTACCCTTTGAAGTCCTAACTGGTGACTCCAGATTCCCAGCCACTGGCTTCCAGGGCTTTCCAACAAAGGGCAGAGTTTCCTGGCAGAGGCTGCGCCCCGGCCAAACCAACCAGGGACAGCCCGGATGGGCACGGAAGTGCTTGGGACAGATGTGTGGGCCGGCATGGGAGACTGGCTACAACAGAGGCGGTGACCCTCCAAGGCAGGGGGCAAAGCCTAGCAGGGGGCAGTCTCTGGGGGCTTTGACCAGCGGGATGAGATAGCATCAGCCCAAGGGAGGACCTGTGAATGTGGTCCCCCAGGGGCACAGGAGCTTCAGGTTCAATCCCTTCCAAAGGAAGAAGGGGCCACCTGGTGCCAACAGTGCCCTGGTCAAGGTATCACACAGCTGTGGGGAGATGCAGAGACATGGGGGTCCTGCACAGGAGGAAGGCAGGGACAGTGCGACCCCAAAGGGCCTCATCACTACCCCAGTCACCTGGCCGGACACCTGGAGCTTTCTTGGAATCTGGGAACTAAAGGGACTCACAAGCCTGCTGTTCTCAGATCCTGGCTATTGAGTACTTTTTCTTTTTTCTCCCCACACTGGGGCTCAAACCAAGGGTTGCTCTACCACTGAGTTGTGTCTCCAGCCCTTTTTAGTTTTCACTTTGAGGCAGGATCTTGCTAAGTCTCTGAATTGCCCAAACTGGGACTTGAACTTGTGATCCTCCTGTGTCAGCCTCCCTCAGTTCTGAGATTACAGGTATGGGTCACTGCCATGTTCCTGCAGGAGACCAACTAAAGGGTTTCTTTTTTTTCTGTTACAGACTTCATTCATTTTATGTATCTTGTGTAAAAACCCTTATACAGTAGCTACTGCTGGAGCTTGAGTCCTCTGGATAGAGTCTGGTGTAAGTTTGCACAATCTGGTCAGTGAATTCCGATCCGGAGACTTGCTAAGCACAGTCTCTTTCCAGAGATCAGGAGTCAGGGAGCTCTAGGTCCTGGAGACGGCATCAAAGGTGGCCTTGGCAGAGCTGCCCAAAGTAACAGTGCAGCCCCTGGCAGAGGTGTAGCAGTGGTCAATCGCGGGGCTCCAGATGCGTCTCCTCCTGCAGCTGGAAACTCAGTCACTGCCCCTTCCAGCTCTCCCAGAGAAGCTGTGCGTTGGGGAGGACAGAAGCCCCCAGAGCGGACACGTGACACTGGGTGCAGCGGCCCCACCCAAGCCCCCCTCCCCCGCCACCCCGTGCCCTAGTCAGAGACCAAGCAACTGTGGGGGCGATCCTCAGCAGGACTCCTGGCCCCGCGCCTGCGCCCCGCCCGCCTCCGCATCCTTCACAAGCCCAGCCTGGCGCCCGACGAAACTCCTTGGCTCTGTGCCCCGGTGCAGCCACTGGTCCTTCATCCACCTACTCCGAGAGGAACACAGAAAGGTTGGGGCTGCCGCCTGCTTCTGTGTCAGCCTCTGCTCCTGCAGTGAGTCAGCGTCTACACTGCGCAGCGGAGCTGGAAACGCAATTTCTTGGAAGGCGCTGCGGGCTCTCTGCTCTTCCCCATCCCTTGTCCAGGGGCCCCAGATGTTCCCAGAAGGAGGGCGCAGAGGGAAAAGCCCAGACCCTGGCCTGCCACCTCTCCTGGCTCCCCAGCGCCTGGAGGTGTTTCCGGGGTATTCACAGCTCAGCCCTCAGGCGGTCACTGTCCCCTGCTGTCACTAACATCAGCTAAGCCTGCCAGAGGCCGCCAGTTACACGGAGTCCGCAGCTTCCGCCTGCACCTGGCTCTCGGCACCCATACGGTCTGGGGCAGCACTCGCTCCTCACCTGACGAGCACACACTGTGCCGGGCAGCCACCCACTCCCTTGCGTGTACTCGGCTGCCAGCTCCTTCCCACTCTGCCTGTGAGGAAGGCTGCATGAACCTTAGCCCGGTCTCTTCATTTCTCACGAACGAGTGCAACGGTGGGTCAACAGTGGGTGTGGTTTCACTTCTTAAGAAACTAATAGTTTTAGGGCCAGGCCCGGTGACTCCACCCTGTAATCGCAGCGCTCTGGTAGCTTGAAGCAGGAAGAACACAAATTGGAGCTCAGGCAATTTAGTGATTTAATGAGTCCCTGCCTCAAAAGACAAGAAAGGGCTGAGGGTGTCCTTCAGTGCAAAGGGGCAGAGTTCAATTCCCGATGCCACAAAGTGAAACAACAAAACAGCAAAAGCCCTGTCGATCTGCTCTGGAAGCCGGTTTTGTACACCCCCAGGTCCAACTGGCCACTGCTTTGCATCCTCACAGATGCTTGCCGTCTAGAGCTTTGCATTTTTGGAAGTGATGACCTCAGAGGTGGAGCACTTTTTCAGGTGCCCATGGGCCATGGGGTTATATTATTCTGTGAAGCAGCTCTTCCTGTCTCCTGCTCATTTATAAATGGCTTTAGGGTTTATTTTTCTTTTTGTAAACTATCTTTCCACCTGTGACCAGGAGTTTCACACTCTGAAGACCTATGGGACACTGACTCACGTGCTCAAGACACAGGCTTGCTGTCTCCAGGCGGGAGTCTCTGGCTCCTTAGCTGATGTCTGACTGGAAACACCCAGTTCCTGGGAGATGGAACCTTCCCAGGAATCCCTGGCTGTGAAGATGGAAATTAGGAGCTTCGTTGGTCTGCCTTTGTGCATAGATGGTGACTGGATTCCACACTGACCATGCATCTTTTCTGCACATTGATGGGCTTTGTTAATAGTAGGCCAATCACAGTTGGCCCAGCCATCTTCTGTGCAGAGCTTCACTGAACCCCTGGCCTCTGGTCTGGCTCCCTTTGTCCTTCCTTACTGGTTCTTCCCTTCCTTGGCATCCAGCTCTTCCACACCCAGCTCATGGCTGCGAGGAAAGTCAATAGGACGCTGAGATCCAGGATGGGGGCTGGGGATTTAGCTCAGTGGTTAAGCACCTGCCTGGCAAGTGCTAGGCTATGAGTTCAATCCCCGGTACCAAAAAAAAAAAAAAAAAAAGTGAGATCCAGGATGGGCCTCAGCCATCCGAAGAGTTTGATTCCTGCTGCTGTGCTTGGCTGAGGGTGGGCACAGGAGCCAGCTCTGGTCGAGGGATGAAGGCTATGTCTGGTGGCTTTGGGAACGTTTTCCTCTTTCTTAAGAAGTTCTTCCCGAAGACACCACTTTGCCCAGGTGTGGTGCACAATCACCTGCGATGTCTCGCTGCTGGCCTGAGGACAACGGTACAGAAAGACTGGAAAGGCCCAGGTTCACCCACCCAACTACCACCAGCCAACACGCTTCCTGACCATGTCCTTGGCAGCTGGAAGCTTCCTGGTAGAAATGCTGAGTATGCGTGACTCTTTTCATTCTTTTATAGAGCTATGCCTTATTTTTATTGCCATAGGAACCGTTTCAAACTCATCCTCTGAAAGCACGCAGTTCAGTGTTTTCTCAGGATATTTCTGAGGCCTTGTGACCATTCCAGAACATTTCCACCACGACACCAGCATCCCAGCCCTCCTCCCCACGGCCTAGTCTGTTTTATGAATCTGGAGATTTATCTTTTCTGAACATCTTGTACCCATGAATCACTGAACTGTGGGGCTCAGCCTCTGGCTTCTTTTCTAGCATCTTGTTTTCAAGGTCATAGGGCACATCAGTGCTTCTTTCCTTTTTAGGGCTGAAGGCTCACCGGTGTACAGACAGACTCCAGCTTACTTAGCCATTCATTGATTAGTGAACATTTTAGCTTTGGCCTTCATGAATAATGTTGCTGTGAACCATTGTATAAAAGTTTCTTGTGGGATTGGCATTGAATCCAGGACCTCAGTCGTATTAGGTAAGTGTCCTACCTCAGAACTATGTGCCCAGTCCCTTTTCCAATTTTCATTTTTTCTTTTGAGACAGAGTCTCTTTAACTGATAATATTAACCATCTTTTCATGGGTCTATTGGTCATTTATATGTCTTCTTTGGAAAAATGCCTATTTGAATCCTTTGTCCATTTTTAAATTGGGTAATGTCTTTTTGTTGTTGTGTTCTGGATACTACACCCCTATATGATATATGGTTTGAAAATACTTTGTCCCATTTTGTCCCATATTTATTTTGTGGTTCATCTTTTCACTTCCTTGGTGGTCTCCTTTGAAGCCCAAAAGTTTTTAATTTTTATAGAGTCCAATTTATTTATTTTTCCTTTTGTTGCTTGTGTTTTCTAGCCTATAGCTAAGAAACCTTTGATATCTAATCCAAGATTGTGAAGATTAAAACTTATGTTTTCTGAATTTTAGAGTTTGGGGTCTTTTGTTCAGATCTGTGATCCTTTGTGACTTAATTTTGGTATATGGTGTGAGGTAGGATCACTCTTTTGCATGTGGATATCCAGTCTTCCCAGTACTTTTGGTTGAAAAGACCTCTTTTCCAGGTAAATGTGTGGGTACTTCATTGAGATGAATTGAACATAACTGTTGGGACTTCTTTTTGGAGTCTCCATTCCATTTTATTAGTTTACACAGTCTGTGCTTTGTCAGCACCTCAAGTCTTGACTACTGTAGCTTTGAAGTTGTTTTCAATTGGGAAGTGTAAGTTCTCTAACTTTGCTCTTCATTTTCAAGATGGTGTTTGGCTGTTCTGAGTCTCTCATTTCCATATGAATTTTAGAATCAGCTTGTCAATTTTTGTAAAAACATACAGAAGCAGCAATAATTTTGACAGAAAATGCACTGAATCTGTGAATAAATGTGAGTAGCATTTCTCTCAACAAAATTCAGTTTTCCAGTGTGTGAACACAGATGTCTTTTCACTTATTTAGGTCTTTTTTGATTGCTTTTGAAGATGCTTTGCAGCTCTCAGGGTACAAGTCTTTCACCTGTTTAATTATATTTCTTTTTAAATATGTTCGTCTTTTCAATATAAATAGTTATTATTTTAATTTCATTTCTAGATCTTCATTGCTAATATATAGAAATGGTTTGTTTTGTTTATTAATTTTGTATCTACGGGCCTCCTAAACTTACATTTATACTTACCTCTAAAACTTTCTTTCCTTCTTTTCTTCCCTCCTGCCTTTCCTACTTCCTTTCCTTCTTTCTTGCTTTTCTTTTGTGGATTATTTGGGATCATCCATGTACAAGATCATGTCTTCTTTTACATAGAGAGTTTTGTTTCTTTCCAACTTGGATGCATTTATTTTTCTCACACAACACAGTGCTCAATAAAAGTGTTGAGAGCCCCGCTTGAACTTGTTCATGAACTTGAAAGGAAGGCTTTGTGGCCACCAAGTGTGCTGTTAGACGTGTGTGTGTGTGTGTGTGTGTGTGTGTGGTTTCTTGACTTACCCCTGACCAGATAGAAGGTGTTCATTTCTACTCCTATGCCTTGTTTTCTTTTTAATCATGTAAGGATTTTTTATTTTGTCAAATGCCTTTTCTGTGTCCATTACGATGACTGTGGTTTTGTGTTTTAGTCTGTTGATGTATCATGTTAACTGATTTTTAGGTGTTAAAGTAGCCTTGCATTCTGGGGATAAATCTCACTTGGTCGCACTGTCTAACCTTTTTCCTGTTACAGGATCCTGTTTACTATTGTCCTGTGAAAGATGTGGCATTATATTCACCAGTGATGTTGGCCTGTGATTTTCTTTTCTTCTTTTACCCTTTGACAAACATCTTCCCAATCTCAATCCTACTTCCCAGCCTCTGATAATCACCATTATATCCTCTATCCTCAAATGTTCAATTATTCTACATGTAGTGGACCCCATCATATAAGTGTGACTGAGTCTCACGTTTGTCTTTTTTTTTTTTCTTTTTGGCAGTACAGGGGATGGAACACAGTCCTTTTCATTATTTATTTTGAGTCAAGGTCTCTCTAAGTCACTAAGTTGCTCAGGTTGGTTTTAACTTGTGATCCTCCTGGCTCAGCCTTCCATGTGGCTGGAATTACAAATGTGTATCTCATGACCAACTGATATTTGCCCTTTTTGTGCCTGACTTCTTTCATATAATTTAATGTCCTCTAGATTTATTCCTATCATCACAAGTAAGATTTTCTCCTTTTTAAAGAATGAGCCAGGGCTACATAATGAGTCAGGGCTAGCCTGACCTACAAAGAGAGACTGTCTCAAAAAGCCAAATATATAAATAAATAATAAAGGCCAAGTGATATTCTACACATAAACACACACACACACACACACACACACACACACACACACACACACATTAATCTGTTTTCTCTATATTTTATCCAATTCATTTGGTGGTCACTTAGAGTGATTCCATTCCTTGGCTGCTGTGAACATGGAGGTGAGCAGGCATCTCACCCACATCCTGGTATTTTTCCTTTACATAAGCATCAGCCCTAGGAGGACTGGACCCTCTAGGTCTATTTTCCATTCTTTGAGGGATCACCATGCTGTGGTCCATGGTGA
>PVJX010027903.1:0-24395 GCA_004027295.1 Dolichotis patagonum
TTTTTTTTTTGAGACAGGATCTTGCTATGTAGCCCAGGCTGGCCTCAGACTCTCAGCGATCCTCCTGCCTCAGCCTCCAGAGTGCTGGATTACAGTCATGCACCACCATGCCTGGCTAAAAAGTTTTGTGTGTGGTAGATCTATCTCAATAAGAAGGTGCTTGGTTTGATTCCCAGAGATGGGGTGGGGGGAGTGGTGCACAGTTGTAATCCCAGCTACTCAGGAGGCTGAGGCAAGACAGTAGCAACATTTGAGGCCTGCCTGGGCAATCTAACGAACTAACATGACCCAGTTTCAAAATACGAAGGGCTAGGGATGTAGCTCCATGGCAGAGAGTTTCCTTAGCATTCAGGAGCCCCTGAGTTTGATCCCCAGCACTGGGTGGGGTGGGGTGGGGTGGGGTGGGATGAAGTGGGACTCTAGCGCCCCCGCCTGTGTTGGAGTCCACTTTTCCATTTATGGACCGTGTATCCTTAGGCAAGTTACTTGACCTTTCGGTGCCTGGGTTTCTTCCCTGTCAAAAGCAGGTGATCACAGAACTGCTAACGGTCTCACTGTTTGAATGTGTACTTTGTATGTTTTAATTTTGTTACTTGAACAACTATTTCCAAGATGACAGTATGTAAGTTATCAAGTAATGATTTCTTAGTGGGTTTTTTTTGTTCTTTTCTTTTTTCCTTGGAATTCTGTATTGTTGCTACCCTTTTTTCTGTTTTGTTTCTCTTTAAATAAATTTTTTTTAAAAAGGTGATAATGGTAGCCACCTGAGAATCTCAGTGTGAGGACAGACTTGGATAATTCCTGCAGAGCTCAGCACATAGCGTGCCCCTCAGTCCCCCCCACAGCCAGCTGTAACCTGCTCCTTACCTGCTTGGCCTGGCTTCAGAGCATCACCACACTGCTCCAAAGATCTTTCCCAGAGGGTTCAAAAATAGTAAACTGCTGCCAAGCATGCACAGGGGCCTGGGTTTAACTCTGACCATTGCAAACATTAATTTTTTTTTTCCAGAAAGTCTCTCTACATAGTCCACGCTGGCCTTGAATTCACTATGTAACCCAGGCTGGCCTCAAACTTGAGGCAATCCTCCTGCCTCAGCCTCCTCAATGCAGGGATCACAGGCATGCGCCACCACACCCAGCCCATTGCAAACTTTAAAAGCTAAATAACAACCTGGATGTCAGTCCTGTAAGCTGCTTTGCCAAACTGTTTACAGTCATAGCAGCAGGCAGAAGACAGCCAGCACCAAGAAGAGGGATGAGCGGGGCTCCCAGAAGGTGGAGAACCTGTGGGGACAGACAGGGAGGAGCCCTATCTGACTGGAAGGGCCTGACCTACCACCTGCTGTGAGGAGCGCACAGGACAGAGGTGGAGGGGAGCCGGTGGTCCAGGACAGCAGCAGTGGAGAAAGGGCAAAGTGAGAGGACAGGTCTGAGAACACTCCACCTTAAAGTACCCCCAGTGAATGTGGTGGTGAAACCTGTAATCCCAGCAGTCAGGAGGCTGAGGCAGGAGGATTGCAGGATCTAAGCCCAGCTTGGGCTACCTAGTGAGTTTAAGATCAGTCTGAACTACATAAGGAGACCCTATCTCAACCTCCATTACCTTGTCCAAAAAAGAGCATCTAGATCTTTACTACTTTTAAACTTGGTTCTAACCATCAAAATGACTCTGCCAAATTTTACATAGTTCAAACTATGAAGCCAATAGGGTTTGCTAGTTCTTTTTTTTTTTTTAGATTTTCCTTGAATCTTGTTTGTCTGTCTGTCTGCTGGTGTGTTTTGAGACAGGGTCTCATTATGCAGTTCAGGCTGGCCTCAAACTCTCAGGGATCCTCTTGCCTCAGCCTCCTAGGATTATAGGCATGCACCACCACGCCTGGCACTATATTTCTTTTTTTATAAACTGTAAATGAGGTGTGATTCACATAATGATATAGGAGATAGGGCGTGGCAAGGCTGGCTGGGGAGATTAACAAGACATGTCAATCACAAGATCCCAGGGCAACTGAAGAACCCCCATATGGAGAACTTCTCCAAAGCCCCCAGGATATGCGGTTGGCATAAAAAGAGTGACCATCATAGAAAGCCACACTGTGCATGAGTTTGCACGGTACTTTTATTTTTGCTTTTATCCCCTCCACCCCGCTCAAATGAGCTTGGCAGGGTTTGTTTCGTCCATATCCATTTACCCCACTCTTTACAAATAAACTTTTGGCACCGTTATTGGCCTGTCTCACCCACTTCTTTGGTTGAGGCAAGAAGAACCTGGAGTACTTTGATGGGTGACCCATTTCCAAAGGAACTACCATAACAGTTGGCGCAACCAGCCAGTAGAGTACATCAAAATGGTCCTTTCTGGCTGGCCAGGCCCGAGAACAAAGCTTGGGTACTGGAGACTGCAATGAGGCCTGTCTGGGCCCACTGCCTGTTTCTTTTGTCCTTCCCCTCACTGTCTGCTCTAGGCCAGTAATAGAGGGGACAGTTCCCAAGGCCCACAGGGAGCTGTCTGCCGCTTCTCTGGCCGTGTAGATAGGAGGGGAGCGTGGACTTTTGTTTTTCTTTCTCACTGCTTGCCTTCATCCACACCTTTGTTTGTTGTGTATTTTGTTAAACTGGCCTGGTCTCCACATAACATACTTTGTAAATGGCTTTCTCGGTTTGTGTTTCAGTTATGGGTGTTGCCATATGACCTTGCATGCCAGTCGTCCTCTTGTCGTCTTATGTCACAATGCGTAACTTTACGTGATGTGACGTTCGGCACCAGCTGCCGCCATCTTTTTTGTTTTTGATTTGGTTTTTATTTTTATCTCCTCTTTTTTTCCTCTCTCTCTTTTTTAAATAACTGGTCCATTGAGCTAAGATTCTGATTTTGGAGAGCATTTGGACTTATGAAGAGTAAGAGAAGGAAGCATTTTCTTTCTTCCTGCGCAAAAAAGTGAAAATTGTGTACTATCCCTTGAAGCACTTATGCAGCCCCAGGCAAATGTGGATACACATGGTCAGGATGAATGCAGGCCTGCAGGCAAAATCAGAGGCCTGTTTTCATCCCAGAGAAGCATTTCAGTCTTCCCTGGCTCCAGGGGAAGAGAAATAGGAACTCAATGGAAAGAAATTTGTCAGTTTAAAAAGCAGAACCAAACAGCGAGACACTCTGGTCCAAGAACCTGCCTGAGAGCATCATCACCTGGTTTTTGTGCTTCCCTGTGTAAATGCAGTTAAAGGAAAGGCCGATACCTGGTGCCTGAACAGAACAGCTAATTAAAGTAACTAAAAAACAGTCATCGTAACTCTTAGTATTTCTTCTGTCAGAGTAAATACAAGAGATGTTTTCCTACAGTTTATATGGTTTCTAAGTGCAGGTTGGACCATTAAGAGGTTCAATGAACAAAGGTACCAAATACATTCACTGGAAGAAAGAGTCTCTTTAATAAATGGTGCTGGGAAAATTGGCTCTACATGTGCCAAAGATTAAAATGGGACCCATATCTTTCACCACACACTAAGCTAAATTCAGAATGGATGAAAGATCTTAATATTAAAAGCAAAATATTAAATCTGCTGAAAGATAGAGTAGGTAAAACTCTTGAAGACACTGGTGCAAGCAAAGACTTTATGAATAAAACCCCGACTGCACAGGAACTATCACAAAGAATCAACAACTGGGATCTCACCCTATTGAAAAACATTTGCACAGCAAGAGAAACCACCAACAGAGTGAAGAGACAACTCACAATGTGGGAGAAAATGTTTGCCAGCTGTTCCTCAGACAAAGGATTATTATCAAGACCATATAAAGAACCTGAAAAAAAATCAGTTCTTCCAGATTGAAAGACCCAATCCAAAAATGGGCATCTGAAATGAATAGTTACTTCTCAGATGAAGAAATATAAACAGCAAATAAATATGTGAAAAAATGTTCAACATCACTGGTCATTCAAGAGATGCAAATTAATGGGTTTGGTTTTTTTTTTTTTTTGGTACCGGGGATCGAACTCATGACCTCGGGCTTGCAAGGCAGGCACTTAAGCCACTGAGCTAAATCCCAGGCCCGAGATGCAAATTAAAACAACACTTAAGATTCTACCTCACCTCAGAAAGAATGGGCATTATCAAGAAATCAAGCAATACCAAAAGCCAGAGGGGCTGTGGGAGAAAAGGAACCCTTCTCCACTGTTGCTGGAAGTGCAGACTGGTGCAACCACTATGGAAATCAGTGTGGAGATTCCTCAATAAACTAGGACTAGAGGTCCCGTTGGACCCAGCTATTCACCTCTGGTTATCTTCCCAAGAGAATTAAAAACATCATACTGTTACAGGCAACTGAGTTAGATAAAAATAGTATAGGCAGGGCTGGGGATTTAGTTCAGTGGCCTAAGCATCTGCCTGGCAAGCGCGAGGTTGTGAGTTTGATCCCCGGTACAAAAAAAAAAAAAAAAAAAATAGTGTAGGCAGTCAGACAGGGTTAGGTCTTCAAAGGAGCCAGTGCAGAAGCCCAGATACCTTGCAACTGTGGGGGAGACAGACACTTCCAGCTGTGAGCCAGGCCTCAAGACAAAAGATCAAACAAATGCACCCACATCCTAAGGGTTGATATTTTAAATAGCTCTTTAGAACCCTGAGAAAGCTGGGAGTCACCATTCCAACCCGTAAGGGAAGAGTCACTGCTCTTTAAGCAAGAGGCTACGGCTCACTTCTGCATTTGTCCCCAATTTAATCCATTGTACCTGAGCAATGAATCTCATTGGTTAACCATAGTTTCATCCCACATTGTGTCCACCTTGAGAGTTTCCAGGTTTTCCCCATCTTGGACCCATCTCACCTCATTTACTCTATAAAAGTCCCTAGAAAAGACACAGTCTTTGGCAACCTGCTTGGGACCCCTTTCTGTCTCTCAGACAGAAGCTTTCTTTCTCTCAATAAATATTCTGCTCTTAACCTCCATTGTTCCTAAACTTCATTCTTTGATTTTAGAGAACACGAACTCTTACCGGACATATAGTAGGTTGGGAGTTTCATTCCCCTGTATCAATACCACAATGATGTATGTGCTCCCATGCTTATAGCAACACAGTTTGTAATAGCTAGATCTTGGAGACAACCTAAATGCCCAATGACTGAGGAATGGATAAAAACGATGTATTTTTATACAACAGAGTACTACTCAGCTATAAAGAAGGATAAACTAGAGACTTTTATAGGTAAATGGATACATCTTGAGAACATACTCATTAGTGAGATAAGACATGTGTAAACATCATATTTTTATTACTGTGAGAAGCTGAAAGAAAAACTTATCTATATGTGTATGTATATAAAAATAATAGTTAAGATAATTATACTACGGATTTCTCTGAGTTCACTAAAGAGAAAGATTTGTGTGTTCAGACAATTGAATGCAGATGTCTTGTGCTCTGAGTGAGTGATTTGGGGATGACAATGCATAATGTTTGTACCATTTTTGCACCCTGATTGACGTGTTTAGAAATTTTGTTGTAGTTTTTTTCTTCTTCTTTTTAAAAAATTTTTATCCTTGAAATAAAATGGATTTGGAAAAAAATAAATTAGCAAAAACATGTTGAATTGAATTGGAACTATAACTATGTACTCATTATTTTTTGCATTTATTTTTAATTGACAAACATATATGTTTAGAGCATACAATGTGACAAGTTGAAATATATACACAATGTAAAGTAGCTAAATTAAACTACTTATTATAAGTATTTCACAGAAAAAAAGAAAATGGCTTCTGCCATATGTAGATACTCCATTTCAGAATATAGTAATAACCAAATCACTATATGAGACAACTCAAAGACCAAAAACCAAACCCCTAAAATAGACAACAGCTGCTCAAGAGGCTTTAAAGCCTCAGAACATGCCTTAATGCAGGCCCCAGCATTAGGAATCCCAGATCTAACCACTATAATCCTTTTTTGCTTTGTGACAGAGTGATAGAGAGGCATAGAGTGGCCAAGAGAATACTAACTCAATATCTAGTTCAAAAAGCCAACCAGTTACTTAGTTTTCTGAACCACTAGATAGAGTATCACAGGGCAGACCTAGTTTCCTTCAAACAATAGCTGCTACTGTTAGTCCAGGAAGCTCCCAAGATAACATTTAGTCCAGGAAGCTTCTAAAATAACTTTAATACAGAAGTCATACTTCTGACTCCACATCAAGTGAAGACTTTTTTTTTTTTTTTTTTTTTTTTGGTACTGGGGATCGAACTCACGACCTCGCACTTGCAAAGCAGGCACTTAAGCCACTGAGCTAAATCCCCAGCCCTAAGTGAAGACTTCTCTAGAACTCAAGAGATACTTGTAGATGACTAGGGAAAGCCTCACTGAATATGGGGCCATTCTTATTAAAAATCTAGATGTTTCTCTTCAGTCTTACACTGTTCTAAACCCAGCCACACTCCTCTGGACCAACCCACAGATAAATCACAGTATAAACAAACCATCACCCCAAATCATGCTAGCGTCACCATCTGAGGGACCAGTCATTAATGGAGCCAGCTGGCACATGGTTCACCAAATACAGCAGTTTCATAGAAAGATGACATTAGGAGATATAGTTGTCCCATAGTTAGCCCTACCCAAGTCATTGAAGCTAGAAGATTTCCCCTTATGACTTCTGCCCAGAAGGCAAACCTTGCTGTCCTTGCCTGGGTCCCCCAACTTGCCCGGGGGGAAGAGGTTAATATATATACATTGACTCCAGATATGCCCTTCTGCTCCTACATGCACATGTAGCCATTTAGAAAGAAAAGAGACAAAGAAAGAAAGAAAGAAAGAAAGAAAGAAAGAAAGAAAGAAAGAAAGAAAGAAGAAAGAAAAAGGAAAGAAAGAAAGGAAAGAAAGGAAAGGAAAGAAAGAAAGAAAGAAAGAAAGAAAGAAAGAAAGAAAGAAAGAAAGAAAAGAAAGAAAGGAAAGAAAGGAAAGAAAAGAGACTTTGGAGCAGCTACCAGTCTCTAATAAGTCACAGACCAGAGATCCTCAGCCTCCTCAAGACAGTAAATCTTCCACACGAGGTAACAGTTATCCACTACAGACACCCTCTTCCAGGATAAGTCTGAGGCGGATTCCACTGCCAAACAGCCCCCTCTCCAATATAGTTCTAGCCCATCAACAACTCTACCCATAACCCCATTCCAGGATCTTAATTTACAACCAAGATATTAGGGCCAAGTGTATAGCTCAGTGGCACAGTGCCTGGCTGGCAAGCACAGGGTCCTGAGTTCAATTTTTAGTGCAAAAAAAAAAAAAGGAAGAACCAAGATATTCTACAAAAGAGCTTCAAATAGTTCATGATGAGGAACAAACTCAAAAGGGTCAATGGTGATGTGTAAGACCCTGACTGTTTTGTGGCAATGAGTACAATAGAAAGTGATTTAGTCCCTACAATAAAACCTTCCACCTAGAGCAAATACTATCACCACTGTAACACATAACTCTTTATAGCACCTAAAACTCATAGTATTACGACCCAGGTCTATATGGCATATCCTATCGGTACCCTCCATAACCCACAGACTGGTCCTCTCCCATTACTTGAACCAATACAAAGGGAGGGTTCTCCCTAGAGAGTATTAACAAACAGACTTCATCCATATGTCTGTATATAAGGGATAAACGTACCTCCTATTGTTAAAGGATTGTCTATTGTCTAAAGCTGAGCCAGTTAGAAATATTATAGGCAGTCAGACGGGGCTAGGCCCTTGAAGAAGCTGGCACAGAGGACCAGATATCTGATGGACCTTGGAGGAGACCCACCCCTCTTGCTGCAAGCCAGATCTCAAAATAGAGGAAACAGGCCACATCTCAAGACAAAGAATCAAACATGCATCTACATCCTGGGGATTGATATTAGAATTAGTTCCCTCTTGTCCTGGAGCCACTATCCCATCCTTCTAGGGTAAAAGTCACAACCCCAACAATGCCTGCTTGCTACATGACTTGGTTTCCCATTTGTCTCTAATGTAATCAATTTTACCTGAACTATTGATTTTATTGGCTAACTATAATTATGTCCCACCTCATGCCCATCTGTCTTGTGAGTTCCCAGTCTTCTCCCACCTTGAACCCAAGGTTTTACTCTATAAAAGTCCTTGGAAAAGACAGAGTCCTGGGAAACCCACTTGGGACCCTCTTCTGTCTCTCTGCAGACAGAAGCTTTCTCTCAATAAATATATTCTACTCTTTACCTTTGTTGTTCCTAAAATTCATTTTTCCATCACGAACTTGCGGACATAGTAGGTCAGGAGTTTCATTCTCCTATATCACTATGATACACTGACACTTTCACTGGATAAATAGAGCCCTTCCTACCAGGTCAAAACATGCTCTAGAGGTTATAAAAATCCTCTTTAAAAATACAATTCCTAGGGCCGGGGATTTAGCTCAGTGGCTTAGGTGCCTGCTTTGCAAGCACAAGGTTGCAAGGGAGTTCCATCCCCAGTACCAAAAAAAAAAAAAAAAAAAAAATACAATTCCTAGCCAGGTGTGATGGCTCATGGCTGTAACCGCAGCACTTGGAAGGCTGAGACAGAAGGATTGCTGTGAGTTTGAGGCCAGCCTGGGCTACAAAGTGAGTTCAAGGCCAGCCTGAACTGAATAGTGAAACTCTAATAATAATATTAATACTTATAATTCCTAGGTTTAGACTCCTTAGATCTATCTAGAGTGATGATAAATCCTCTTTCACATCCCAAATCACACAGAGAGTTAGTTACTAAGGCATTGACAATTAAATATTATCTCCACCTGCATAAAGACCCTAATTGTGAAGAAAGCCAAACTCAGACAGACCTTAGCAGCCAAACTGTCAAAAACCCACCCTAAGTGAGTAGATCTCCTACCAATTGCCTCAGTGAGGCTTTGGGCAGCCCCTAGTCCCAGCTTACTCTCCGCCCATTTGAGGTATTTTATGAGAGGCCCTTTTTAACACCTAATCTCCTCACTGACACTAAAACCTGCCAAATGCTTCATCATGTGACCCATCTAAAAACTTTCCAAGCAAGATTCTTCCACTCCCAGAGACTAATAATAATTGTCAGCCCCAGATCCATCCTGGTGACCAGGTCCTAGTCAAGACCTAAAAAGAGAGTGGACCCCAAGACCAACTTTTACCCAAATAAAAGACACCCTACTAACCATTCCTTCTACCAGTAAGTACAAAAAAATAGATTCAGCATTCCAAGATAAAACAAACCACTTGAGACACCAAAAGATAAAAAAGACCACAAACTTCATATGCTTGCAAAGCAATAACCAACATCAAGCTTCTTTAAAAAAAAAGAACTAATTAATCAAATAAGATTTTACTCTCTCTCTAAATAAATTATATAAATATACTACCAAAGGCTTTTGTTCCAAGCTGTTGTGTTTTATTTTAGTACCGGAAATCAAACTCAGCTCTTTGAGCTTGCCAGGCAGGGTCTGTGCCTCTGAGCCATATCCTCGGCCCTTCCAAGTTATAACATAACATCTCTTAGGTCTTTCCTGTTTTCTATCATCCCAAATTATTCAAAAACTGCCTCCAATAGAAATAATTAACAGTAACTACCTACATGAGACCTTAAAACTAATCACATCTTTTTCCTATCATCAACAACCACCTGAAAACCTAACAGACAACCTAGACCAACTTGAGCAGAACATTGCCTTTCTTCAAGACCAAATAGACTCACTGGCGGCAGTGGCTGGACAATATCGGAGGGACTAAATGTCCTAACAGCTAAGACAAAGGGGCTATGTTTGTACCTAAATAAACAAAATACTTCCTTTACCAGTAGGTCTAAAATAATGTGACAGGACACAAAAACTGGCCAACCATGCTTCCAAATCCATAAAAATCTATTTAAGTTATAGATGTCCTGGCCAGATATCTAGAATTTGGGATCTCAATTACTGTCCTACACATGATCATCATTAATGCTTCCAGTACCATTACTATTCAGATCTTAAATACATAATCTTTTACTCAAATTTGTTTCTTCTTGTTTGACAGCTGGCATACTACTGATAACAGACATGACTCAAGATCAAACCCTAGGGCCAGGGATTTAGCTCAGTAGCATAAGTGCCTGCCTGGCAAGCGTGAGATCATCAGTTCAATCCCTAGTACCACCAAAATAAATAAATAAATAAATAAATAAATAAATAAAAAAAAAATCAAACCCTGCCTCCACATTCACAGATCATCAAAAAGTGTTCAGAGGAAAGGCTCAATCCCCTCAAACTCCTACATCAGTCAGGGTGAGTTCCTGGTCCCTGCATAGGGAGGACCAGCACCCCTATTCAGCCAGAAATACCTACAGTAAACAAGACTTCCTCCTTCAGTGCCCCTGGAAGATGTTCTGGGATTGGAAGTCTCAGGGAATAGCACAGTTAGAAACAAAGGAACTAAATGAGCCACACCCTTCCCTACATTTAGCTGTAGGGTCACTTACACTTTAATGGCCAACCATGCTTCCATTTGCTGAAAAAAGAGAAAGAATAAAATAACAAAAGCCTAAAAGATCACCATGTTCTAGGTGGCAGTATTGACACCAGTGAGAAATCCACTAAGAGGCACCAAAAGTCAGAGGTGCCTGGCCTTTAAATCCTAAAAACCTAAGTTATCACGGCTTTTTTTTAAAACCCTTTTTCCTCTCCCTTGTTGCTGCTATTGCCTTCCCAGCGATTGTCAATAAAAACAGCTACTTAACACTCACTACGGAGCATATGCTTGGGAGCATATGCTTGGCAATTCTTTCCTCAACATACACGAAAATTAAGACTATTTTGACCCACTCAGCTACAACAGTTTAGTTCTGTGCTGTGCCAGACCCTGAACCAGGACATCTAAGGTTGTTCTAATGACCCATATCTAGTGTCCAGCCTTTTTCCCCCAGTACTGGACATTTATTGTAATCCCAAATATTGAGTACAGTTATCCAAGTATCATAATCCCTTTTCCAGTTTTCCTCACAATCCAAAAAGTTATATTTGTAATCCCATTGAGATGTTATTGGAATCCCAGCAAGTTAATTCCAATCTACCACCTCCAGTGCAACCCATGGAAAGTAAAGACACCAAGTCATAGTCAAAGTTAAGAGCAGCCAAGAGATCCTAAATCCAACCCCCATGAGGATGCACGGACAGAGGTCCTGATCCTAGGCCGCTCCCAGAATTTATTATCTTGTGAAGAAGGGAATGGCTTGAGGATGAGTGACAGTGAGGATGGAGGGGGGATTACCTGAGTAATTTGAGTTGGCCAGCCAGGTGGGAGAAAAACATCTCTACAAAATGCAGAGATAAGGATATGCAGAAGGATCAATTTGCATAATTCAATTAGGGTAGCAAGCGAATTGTTTCAGGAGGCTGTTGCTTGGGTTTCTGATATGTAAACTTTTGTGACCTGGGGAGTCATAGCCTCTTTACCTTGAGGCTCACACCCAGTTGACATTCCTGGAGATGGCTCTACCATCAAGCTGTGCGCCTATCTTTTACAGAGAACACTATTCCAGGGAACAGGAGACTGATGGCTTTAAAGATTACATACCAGTACCTGGCTAGCCTTATTTGCAATGCTTAGAGCCAATTGAAGAGAGAAGGAAATACCATAGCCCACTCTGTACGTATGTATCAGTATAAGGAAATCATGCATATCATATCAGTATATAGGATATAGCATATTATATACATATCAGTATAAGGAAATCAGTCTCGATATAATCAAAGTTGCAGCAATTGTTCTGCACTCAAGTTGTCCCCCACAGACATTGAACCGAGAGATACATTACCACTGAGCTACATTCCCAATCCATGTATGTGTATGTATATGTGTATATGTATGTTTGAGTCAGTATCTTGCTACATAATCCTGGCTGGCTGGCTTTGAAATCATTATATAGCTCAGGCTGGCCTTGAACTCACTGCAATCCTCCTGCCTCAGTCATGCCTACCGCTTGGGAAAGGGGGGTGCATCACAGGTGGGTAAAGATGCCCATGCCACTTTTTCGTAATTTAAATATGTGCTTTATCATAACAGAAGGCGGGTGTGCGTTAGGTTTTTGGCACAATAAGAAAGAAGATATAAAATAAATACAGCCTTTATTCTAAGGACGTGGAGAGAAGTCCATGACTATAGACAGCCTGGTGTTCTCTGACCAGCACGTGTGGCATAGGGTACACATATAACCGCTGACTGGGGGTGGCGCTTAGGGTGGGCATTGATAACGTACAAGTTACTGATTGGGACTCCTTTTTGCGCCACTGGGAAAGGAAGTTGTCACGGGGGAGGAGGAAGTGACCTCAAGGTAAATACGCCTTTTGGTCCCACTTCCCAGCTGCTTGGTCCTACCTCCTACCGCAGTTTAAATATTCTAGGGCAAAACTCTTTCATGTGCCTCACTGTAGCTGCACCTGGGGAAAACAGGACCACATCTATGCATTCAGTCACGTGGCAGATGATGGTGAGATGTGTAAATGAGCTCCAAAGTAGCAACCAGGTGAGTTTTACCCATGTAATATTCCTTAAATTTCTGTGCATTTAGGATTTGTTTTAAAAAATATTTTCTTGGGCTGAGGATTTAGCTCAATGGCAATAAGTGCCTGCCTGGCAAGCACAAGGTCATGAGTTCAATCCCCAGTACCAAAAAAAAAAAGTTTTCTTCTGATTTTTCTTGTAGAATAGTCCAATTCAATACAATGGCACATGAAAAACCAGATTTACAAGTTTAGGGGGAGGTAAAAAATGAGTCTTCAGGTGAGTTGAGGACTGATAATGATGATGTTGATCTTTCCAGCCAAAGATTTTGTGATGGTGAAATGGAACAAGAATTAATCCAGGCAGAAGGGAAACAGCAATGTAAGTACGTATTTGACCAGGTGAAATACAGCAAAATGGCCATGTATGTCTGAACAATCCAGTGCTAGAATTAGGTCAGAAAATAATGAGGATCTTGGCAAGGATGAAACCTGGATAGAACACCAGCACTGAATTTAATGTTGGAAATTGTTGGAAATTGTAACAGCAGATATGCTACAAGATATTGTAAAACAGGCGGAGGAAGACAACAAGAAGTCACCAAGAAGCAAGCCCTCCCTGTGAATCATCACCATGTGCAGGCAATTGGGGGAGGGCCAGATGCCAGCCCCTTCCAACATGTGGGCTGGGAGACAAGAAGAGCCAACCTGCTACCCCACTGCAATAAGGGACCAGCTGATCCAGAGAAAGCCCCGCTGCAATAATAGCTATTGAGGTAAAATACAATTTAATGTTTGTAGTGTTTAGTGTTTCACTGACTTTGCAGTCTAAAGCCAGTAGTCTGATCATCTATTCAGAGGACAACAATATGCAATGTAGTACCTATAGAGGATCTCTTTCTGAAGGTGGTAGCCATAGGTAATTCCTTATCATCTTGGTTTGAAGTCCTGTATCATTTTCATTGTTTTGTTGGATTGGATTTTATTCTGTTTTGTTTTGTTTGATTTTATTGTATCCAATGGCATGGGCAGCTATTTCAAAAATAACAAGATACATTATGGCAGCCATTTTGGTTTTACTCTTATCTTGTTTTGAAGTCCTGTATTGTGTTTATTGTTTCGTTTTTATTGGTTCTATTCTGTCTTGTTTTGTTTGATTTTTACAATGTCTGAAGGCATCTGCAGCTATTTTGAAGATAACAAGAGGCATTATAGTAACCATTGTTGATTTCCTATTGTTTTGAAGTCCTGTGTCACTTATACTGGTTTGTTTTGATTGGCTTTATTCTGTTTTATTTTTCTTGGTTTTATACCCTTTAAAATAAAAAAAATATTGTGAATCAAATCAAAGTGTACTTGACATTGCATGCACCAATAGTCATACTTGAAAATATGTTTATTATGATACCTCACTATCTGAACTGAAAGCATTCATAAGTCTGCTGTACTTAGTGGGATATTTGCTTGGTAATTGCAAGAATGTAAAAGACTTAGATGGGTATGGGCTTAAGGTTTGTAGAATAATGATGACACTGAGATTTGACATTCTGGTAGATGTGAAGATATATTATACTTTCAATTTAAAAGTTCATTGTGGAACTCAGCCACCAGGTCTTTATTCCTGCAGTAGTGTAAAACTAATGATGCTTTAAATGGACTTGTTGCTTTTATATCCTAAACTAATTGGAATATGACATTCAACAATTGGTTTATCAGTTATCCATTGATGTTGCATTTGCTAAGAAAGTGCCAGTGGACCAATATTGGAAGTATACACAAGAACAAACCAAAACTTCCCAAAGAAATGTTCCAATTTCAAAATAGAAAATTTTAAAAAGAAAAAACAAAATAGAGAATTGTATAGTATGATCTTTGGATTTCAGAGACATAACATTGGCCTCATGTATGGCAAAGAAAAACAATGCGGTACTGCTGATGTCAACATTACACCATGATGGCAAGATTGACAGAAATACCTCAACACAATTGAAGCCAGAGATAGTAACTGTTCACAAGCAAACCAAAGGTGGAGTAGATGTTGTTGATGAATTATGCAGTAACTACAATGTCACTCAAAACACAACACATTGGCCAATGGTTATGTTTCACTCAATCCAAGCATGGCTGGCTTAAATAGTTTGATAGTTTACAAAGAAGATAACAAGTGCAAAATATCATGGAGAAATTTTCTTAGAGGATTGAAACTGGAACTGATAAAAAACATCAATTACAATAGGGAAGAACAAAATGTTTCTGCCCAAGGACCTATGCAAAAAAATTCTAGAGAAGATTTGCCAACACACAGGTGCAATGTCATGAAGACCTATTAGGACAATAGGAAAATGAAAAAGATATCAAAAGATAGCTGCCCTGTAGAAAAGGACAGGAAAACAAACATACATACTACAGTGTAAGCAGTACTTGTGTATGAAACATGCAGCTGTCATGTGTGAAGACTGCCTTGGATGTGACAGTTGAAACAAAGATTATTTCCGTGGTAGACTTTTGTTTGTATTTTCATTATAGTTCACATAGGAATTTATTTCTGCTTTTATTTTTTAGGTTTTGGAAACAAGTAAACAATTGACACTGAAAATGTTCCTAGCTAAGCACAAGGTCCTAAGTTTGATTCCTGGTACTCCCCTCTGCCAAAAAAGAGAAAATGTTGACGTGTATTCTAAACACTCATTATAAACTAAAACTTTAATATTTTATTTTATGATCTTGTATTTTCCTGTTAAGCACACATTGTTTAGTAAAATTCATAAAATTAAAATTAGTAATTCATCAATAGAAATATTTCTAAAAAATAAGAATGTGGCCATTATACGCTCCACTCTATGCCCCATAATGTACCTTTCAAAACAATTTTGCCACGAAAAATATCAAATGCTCCCCCTGCTGGACAACATCTCAATCTTGTGTTGAGCCGGCTGTGTCAGCCTTGCCCCAAGGTCTGGACTAGAGAAGTGGGTTGATGGCCCTTTAAAAGGCGGTAACTACAGTAGCATCGGGTTGCTATGGAGACAAATGGACACAGAAAGCCTGCGGCAGCTAGCATGTCCTCTACAGCTCACCCTACAGGTGGGGAGAAGGTTCTTGGGTTGGAAAGGAGTGGGCACTCTTCTTCCCCTCACTCCCTGGGGAGGGTCTTGGTGGATTCAGCTCTTGGGGCCAAGGGCCAGGACAGGGATAACCCCTCTCTTCCCCTGCTCTTCTCCCCTTAGCTTCTCACTCTGTGGGTCTCCTAGCCAAGGACCACTTGCCCTCAAGCCAGAAGCCAGAGGCCAATGCTGAAGCTATCAACTTCCTCAGCTCCCTGAGTGAGCCGCACAGCAGCGTGGGGGGAATGTCACAAGTCCCAGAGGGAACGGAAGGCCCAGATGGGCCTATCTCTCAGCTCCAGACTCTCGAGACTGAGAAAAGGCCGAGGCCTATTGTCACTTTTCTTCCTGGGACAATGTGTGTGTGGGGGTCCTCATCCACTGTTCCCGCTGTCGCCAGGGAGGGGAGCTGGGCCACCAGAAGTGCATGGCCTATTTGTCCCCAACCCAACCCAGGACTGAAGGAGCTGCAGATGCTGCTTTTCTCTGAGACGCTGATCATGCTCTCCGACCGGGGCGAGCCCCAGGGTGAGCTGACTATCGAGGTGCAGAGCGGGAAGTACAAGGACCAGCAGGGGCTCATGTCACACTGCCTCATCGTGCACGCTTGGAGCCACAGCGTCTTGGATAAAACCGTTTGCAGAAACTCTGTCCTGGGTAGGATTTGGGCTCCTTGCCCATCACTCTCCATCCGCTCCATTCCCAGGGTCTCTGTTCCCAGGATCCTGCCCTTTGACTTGCCTGAGACAGGATGAGACATAGGGGAGGTGGGACAGGGAGGTCATTCACAGCCGCAGATGCAGTGACACCTGCCTTTGCCTCCTGCACCCCAGGCTATCTCTCATGGAAGCTGGAGCCCTTAGAACAACACAGCCATGAGTTCATCAAGGTACCTCCTCACCTCCTTGGGGTCCCCAGCCCTTGTACCTGAGTCAGGGTGAGAGATCAAAGACCCTGTGAGGGACGGAGGGAGGGGCCCCCGTAGAATATCACAGTTGCTGTCTTCTGTCACCCTGCCACCCTTCCACTGGTAACTTGAGAACCCATTCATCCAGGACACTGAGGTCAGCAGCAGTTGCTACTGCAGATATTCTCCCGATGCACAAGTGGAGCCCAGTCCTCCTCCTGCCCCAGCCTGGTGTCTCCCTGGTGGCCCTGTCGCTGACCTTTCTCAGAGCCTAGTGGCTCCCCCAGGGCCTGTCACCTTTCACCTCTGCATCCCCTTCTCCCAGCCCCAGCCTCTTCACTAACTTCAGGAATATGGCCTTGATCTGTCTACACACTGGAAACCCCTGTGCCTAAGACCTTCCCAGAGTCCACGCACATCTTTTAAACCTGTATCCTGAGAGGCACAGCATTTTAGCATCCAATTATACCATCATGTGGCCACGCTCTATGGTATACGGAAGGCTTTCTTGTTGGTTGCTGTCTTTTAAATGACAACCTTCAAAGCTTAGACCTGGGGAGATGGCTCAGTGAAGAGCATTGGGCCGGCATTGGCACGCTTAAGGCCGTGGGTTCAATCCCCAGCACTGTGAAAACAAAACAAACAAAAACTTTAAACCTCCAGGGGTCCACAATTCTCTCCTGCGTGCTCTGGCCCCTAGTTCCCTGTGCTCCCCATGGAGCAGAAGATGAGTTTGCTGAAGAAGGATGACCAGCTGGTCATGACCAGAAGCATCAGGGAGGGTGAGGTAAGGGCAAGGGCCAGTGGGGGACTGCTGTCACTTCCCCTGCCAAACCACAGGCAGGGACTAGGTGGGGTGAAAAGCCTGACTGAGGCCAGGAGTCTGGACCAAGGACTCCCTAAAGGACCACATGTCCCACACCCAGCTTACCCACCCTCCCGCTTCCTGCTCAAGGTCCCTCACCCAGCTCTGTCCTCAACAGGAAGTGAAGACCAGCAAGATTTCCTTCCCCTGGGACTCAAATGAGGGCTTCATCTCTGAGGCTGCCAACCTGGTGCTGCTACGGGTGATGGCCTGGCGCCACATGGTGCCCAGCAATGCTCGCTTCCTGGCCCTGGACACTGAGGGCAAACTCTGCTGTTCCAGCTATGTACGAGGTCTCCTTGGGCAGGGGACTTTTCCTGAGTGCCATCAGGAAGGGAAATGATGGGTGCTGAGATGGGAGAAAGAGAAGACAGCAGTAGAAAGGGAGTCACGGTGAAGAAGGGAATGAGACCTCCAGGGCAGGAGAAACCAAGAAGAAAACCGGTCAGAGAGATCGTGTGTGGGGCATGTGGGACGAGTGGGGACAACTGAGTGAAGCAACCTTTTTTGCACACATTAGTCCGGGAAAAACAAACACAGTGAAGGGCTTTGAAAGAGACATCACACAGACTTCACACACGCTAGTGACCCAATATTTAGTTACATCTCAGGCCCTTTTATTTTTATTTATTTTTTATTTTTATTTATTTATTTATTTATTGAGTCAGGGTCTTGCTCAGAGGAGGCTCAGGTTGGTCTTGAACTCACTGTGTAGCAGTCTGACCTTGAACTCCCTGCGATATTCCTGTTTCAGCCTTCAAAGTGCTGGGACTACAGGCATCTGCCACCATGCCTGGAACAGTCTGTTTCTTTGACCAACTTGGTAAATTGCCTTCTAGTGTTGTCCATCACAAACACAACTGACAATGTGTTTGACACGAACAAGCACATGCCATTTCTCCCCCATTTTCTTGGGGACATCTGTCCAGCGTTTGTTAGGTCTTTTCTCTCCATTTAAGTCTCCATTTAATTGTGACAGCAGTGGCACAGGTCTGAGGCCACCACAAACCTCAGTCCTGTCTTAATCTTCAAAGCCCCACTACTTCCCCTAACCAGCCCCAATGGCCTGGCCCCCACTGCCCTTCCCCACACTGACCCTTATCCCTGTAAGAGCATCTAGAAGCACCTGGTCACTGAGATGCCATGGAGAGGGTTAGACAGGGCAAGCTGCAGCTGGCTGGCTGTGAGGGATCCTCAACTTAGCTTGGGGGTATGATTCAAAACTTATGGCACCTGTGGATCTGGTCAGCCGTGGGCCACTTATTACTAGTAAATAAGCAATGAAGACATGAGCAAGAGGAGGAAGAAGAGGAGGAAGCAGAGAGGTGGAGAGAAAGGGGAGGAAAAGGGGAAGAGGAGGAGGAGAGGGCCAGGCTGAAATGGGGGAGACCTTAGTGACCCCCACCTCAGCACTCTCCCTCCATTTTGTTGACTGCAGCAAGCCCTAGGCTTCCAGACAATCCAGATGGGCCACCAGGAGGCCCAAGTGTTCATCGTGGAACAGACCGTGCACTCGGAGGGCATCCCCATGTCCTGTCAGTTCTACCTGCTCTCTGATGGGTGAGGGACTGAATATGTTGGGGGTGTGGCACCAGGACTGTATTAGTCTGCTTCCCATTGTTGTGACAGAATACCTGAAACAAAAACAAAACAAAACAAAAAACAAAGAAAGAATACCGAGAACATCAATTTAAAGGTATCTCGACTCACGGTTCCAGGGGGTTCCATTGCTTTTAGGCCATGGTGAAGCAGAAATGTCATGGCCCAAGGGTGTGGCAGAGGAAAACTGCTCACTTCACAGCAGCTGGGAAGCAGAAAGAAAAAGGCAGAAAAGAAGGGACGAGCAACCAGGGTTAGCATAAATGCCCTGTCCCCTTGACTCACTTCCTGCAACTAACTAGATCCCACCTCCTGACAGCCCATTCACCGGTGCACCCACCAACAGGGTACTCCATTCATGAGCTTAAGTTAGCATCTTCAGTATCATGTCCTCAATATGTGAATCTTTGGGGCACCAAGATATTTATATTTAAACCATAACAGAGACCAAGGGGACAGTGTGATGTCCAAATGCAGAAGTTCACCAATGGGGAAGGGGCATGGCACAAAGGGGAGACTGGCTGTTTCTGGGGGAGAGCTGTGATTGAGATCTAGGCGTCCCCTACTTTACCCACATCTTTCATCCCTTCTTCATTCACTGGCTCCTTGAGAGCCTTCCACACCTTCTCCCCAGGCAACCCCGCCAGGCCTGGGGCACAGCAGAAGCAGCGCCCAGGCTATGGAAATACTGAAAACACCAAGTTCCCAGTGGCTGGACAGGGAGCTCGCCAACACGCTGGAGCAGTGCCCGGAACCCTGGCAAACTGTCACCAGCACCGCACTGGCACCAAAGCTGGAGAAAATACCAGTGGGGGAGAGGAATTTATTTCTTGAAATTTCATTAGTGGTATCAACCGAGATGCTTCCCTGGAAGAAGAAGTAGCAAGAATATTGTTGGCTTTTTTTCGGCTCATAACTTAGCATATTTCTATTTGAGTGTCTCACACATGGCAGGAGGCCCTGAGATTTGTGTGTGTGTGTGTGCTTACAGTTGAAGATCTCAGCACTTTTTAAAATTTACTTATTTATTTATCTATTTTTTTTAAAGCAGGGCCCTGATGCTTGCCAAGCCCTGTGTCAATATCTGGAATATGACCCAGGAACTCAAAAGACAAAGAAGGGGAGGCCAAAGTAAACACAGGCGTCCAGGACAGCCCTTAAGGGGGCGCTATGGTGTCTTAGCTGCCCCAAATCCCCAAATCTTAGCTGTATTCTTAAATAACAGCTATCTGCTTCCTCAGTTTCGGGGGCTGGAAGTCCAAGGTCATAGTCAGCTGAATTGGTTTCTGGTGGCCTCTTTTCCTAGACAGCTACCTCCTAAAGCCTGGGTCCACACGCAGCCTTTCTTCTGCGTGCAAGTGGACAGAGAGCTCTCTGAGCACCTCTTCCCCTTCTTACAAGGATGACAACTCCACCTGATTAAGACCCCACCGTTGCGACCTCATTTAACCTAAATCTACTCCTTAAACGCCTGTCTCCACCGGGGATGGGGGATAGAGTTTGGCTCGGTCCCTAACCGGAGGCTGAAGAAGGCTCACTCTGCCCTCCTCCGCGTTGTTCTCCAGGCACCTGGCGAAGAGAGTCCAGGTGGGCTCCCCGGGGTGCTTCGTTGTAACCAAGATGCCCATCTTGAGGGAGGAAGGTGAGTGCAGCCCGGTGCTGGGGCAGCTGCTGGGAGGTGAAGGGGTGCGGGGACCTGGGCCCTGGGTTTGGCAGCATGAGTGTGCTGTGGATGCCCAGGCCCTGAGAGGAGGCGGAGGGGCCGCCCTCCAGCCCTGACCCCGAGGCAGGCAGGCGTGGGCCTCGCCGTTAGGAGCCCCATCCTGCAACTCAGCCCAGGTGGGCGGAATCCTGAGGTTTGACCCAATCCCTGCCTGGGCGCTCTGGGACCTCTGTATGGAGAAGGTTCTGGGGTGCAGGGGTCAGCAGCCTTCCTGCTTCCTCACGCAGATGAGATTGAGCCTCCGCCTGTGTTCCCTAAGAAGTCCCTGATGTGGGAGGAGGACATGGAGCTCTACTCCAAGTTCCTGGACCGGAAGGTGAGGGGGGCTGCGACCAGCCCGAGGCCCCGTTTCCTCCCTACATATCTCTCTCTGCCTGACCGCGACGCGTACCCGGGGAAGGGGGGCTGGGATCCAGGTTGGGGTTCCAGGTCCGGCCCTAGGGCGGGCTCAGGAAGACTCGCACCCCCAGGAGCAGCTCCGGCTCGGCCACGCCGGCTACCTGCGGCAGCACCCCGACGCCCAGGCTGTGGTCTCCGACTTTCTGCTCTTCCTGCTGGTGCGCCAGCCCCGGGACCCGGTCACCTTCGCCGCCGAGTTCTTCGGCTTCTTTGCCACCAACTGCACGCCTTCCCCGGCCTTGCGCTCCTCGCACCCTCCCAACCCTTTCCGCCAGCTGGACCCTAAGGGTGGTGCCCAATCCGGGGCGAGCTAGGCGGCCTGGGCTCCTGCAGGAAGGGGGCGTCCAGAGGGAGCGCGTGTCCTAGCCTCGGCTCTGCTGCGCCAGCAGGGACAGCCCCTGGCCGGCGTCTGTTTCCTTAAGTCACAAAAATACACAAAATAGGAACTGGTAACTGATCGAGCGAGTTTCGGTCTTTCTTCCCAGCTGCTCGTTTTGTCATTATCCTCACTGTACAGAAACAGAAGCTTTAGACTGGTTGGCACGCGGGGAAGCAGGGTTGGAACACGCACTCCGGGTCACCAGGTAGCGGGGAAGGAGGGCGGGGCCCTTGGCACACGAAATCAGCACTGGTTACTTTCAGCACATTTGTGCTCGACCCAAGCAAAAGAATAGGGCGAGGGACACACGCAAAGGCCCAGGCCTTGCCCTGCACCTCTGCGCCCAGGTCCTCATTCCCACTGACACTGTGGGACCCCCAAGCTGCGCATGAGTCATTGGCTTCCAGAGACATAGGGTGTACAAGCGCCTCCTTGAGGCTTTTGCTTGGTGTCAGCGCTGGCCAGTAGCCTGTGTCTGCCTCAGGTTCCCCTGAGACCGTTGGTAAAGGGGTGCAGGCTCCGTCTCCCTGTCTATGTGTTCACCGGACTTGCTGCTGTGAGGGGCGTGATCCCGGGTTTGGACGCTGGGGGACGGTACTAGCTGGAGCCACAAGGCCGGGGTGTGGGTGGCATCTTCGACTCAGGAAAGGACCCAAGAAAGACTTCATGGAAAACTATAGGGAGTTAAACCTGGCATGGGGGCTCACACCTGTAATCCCAGCACTCAGGAGGCTGAGGCAGGAGGATGTTGCCAGTTTGAGACCAGTTTGGGCTACAAAGTGAGCTCAAGGCCAGCCTGAACTGCCTAGTGAGATCCTGTCTCAAAAAGACAAAAACAAAACAAAACAGAACTACAGAGTTGAGCCTTGCAGAATTTAAAAAATAAATCTTTTATTGCTCCCTCCCTTATTAAAAAAAATACATGTTTACAGGTAAAGTTAAGAGGAATGAAACTCCCAACCTACTATATGTCTGGTATGAGTTCATGTTCTCTAAAATTGAAGAATGAATTTCAGAAACAACGGAGGTTAAGAGCAGAATATATTTATTAAGAGAAAGAAAGCTTCTGTCTGAGGGACAGGAGTCCCAAGCAGGTTGCCAAAGACTGTCTTTTCTAGACACTTTTATAGATTAAAAGCATGAAGTGAGATGGGTCCAAGCTGGGTTAAAATGGGAACTTGCAAGGTGGACATAAGGTGGGACAGAACTGTGGCCAACCAATAAGATTAATTACTCAGGTAAAATTGATTAAATACAGCAGTGACTCTTCCTGTGGGTGATTGGGATGCTGACTCCTGGCTTCCTCAGGGTGACAGAGAACTATTTGGACTGTCAATCCTTAGAATGAGGTTGTATTTGCTTTACCTTTTGTCTTGAGATCTGGCCCACACAGATCTGTCTCCTCAGAGGTCAGAGGTATCTGAACTTTTGCACTGGCTCCTTCTAGGGCCCAGCCTTGTCTGACTGCCTATAATATTTCTAACTAACTTAGCTGCCTGTAACAAAGGGAGAAAAGCCGAGAGGACAAAATCAACTCAGTCTCTACTTTTTTTTTTTTTTTTTAAGCGGTACCAGGGATTGAACTCACAACCGCGTGTTTGCAAGGCTGATGCTTATGTTGCTAAGCTAAATCCCCAGCCCTCAGTCTCTACTTTGAGGCAGCTACTCCTAATATTTTGGCAAATAACTCTGTTTTCTCAGTGTGAACCCAGATGCTATTCACTGAGCTTTTGCTCACTCGAGCTGTTTTCCTATTGACTAGTCTGGTCTTTATAACTCCCAGGGACATTATTTTAACAGAAATTAAGTCATAAATAGAGTATACTGGGGCATACCTATAATCCCAGGATTGGGAGGCTGAAGCAGGCAAATTGAAAGGCCAAGTCCAGCCTGGGCTACACAGGAAGATCCTGTCTTAAAAGCAAACAGTGAAAAATGAAAATTATATGGTGCTATATGCTCATGAATTGGTAATTGAATAATTATGTTACTGAAAATTTTCAGGAGTTACAGAGAAAGTTTGCTTGGTTTCCACTCCAGTCACTTGAAGTTTATTCATTTGTTGTAACTAGCTTTGTTTAACTTGCACTATATTTTGAAAATATTTTCATATCACTACAGTCTTTGAGGGGTGCACTGAGGATCCAACCCAAGGCCTTGTGTGAACTAAGCATGCGCTGTACCACTGAGCTACACCCCCCACCCCTTTTGTTTGTTTATTTAGTATAGGGAATTGAACCCAGGGCCTTTGTGCTGAACTACATCCTCAGCCCTTTTTTTTTTTTTTTTGGTTTGAGATAAGATCTTGCTAAATCACCAAATAGCCTGGCGAGCTTCAAATTTTCTTTTTAGAAATTCGTATTTGTATTTTTGTTGTTGTTGTTTTGAGTTTTTTTCCAGTACCAGGTATCAAACTCACAACCTCACACTTGCCAGGCAGTTGCTTATGCCACTGAGCTAAGTTCCCGGCCCTAGGCTCAAATTTTCTTTTTTTTTTTTTTTTTTTTTTTTATCGGTACCAGGGATGAACTCATGACTGCCTGCTTGCAAGGCAGGCGTTTATGCCGCTGAGCTAAATCCCCAGCCCCCCTAGGCTCAAATTTTCAATATTCCTGCCTTGGTCTCCCACATAGCTGCGATTACAAGCATTGATTACTGGCCTCAATCTTCTATTTTTCTTGGCTATACCACAATCTAACTAATTTCCATTTTTGTTAGTATAAACAGTGCTGCACTTTGAACAGATTCCTATAGCTAAATCTGTTTATATCAACACTTATTTCCTTAAAGACTGTGGAATTGTTGAGTTGATTTCAAAGTTGTTTGCCTGTGTGTGTGTGTGTGTGTGTGTGTGTGTGTGTGTGTGTATGTGTGTGTGTGTATTAGCAGTGCTGGAGATTAAACCTAGCGCTAAGGTATGTTAATCAAATATTCTTTTTAAAC
>PVJX010027904.1:0-24384 GCA_004027295.1 Dolichotis patagonum
GCCGTTGGATACAATGACCTCCATGATTCCTTCTGTTTTCTTTTCAAAAGACAAATATGTTAAATCTTTTAGATCCTGGTGTGCTTTTGCCTTCTTAGACTGGATTCTTCTTTCAATTGATTATTCATTATTCATTTCATCTTCAGAAACCTTTTTTCCTGACAGTTAAGTATGCAACTCACTTCTGAGAACTGCTTTCTTTGGCAGAATGAATCATGTCTCCATTCTGGGCAAGACCCTGGAATTTTTCCAGGAAGAAAACATAGTACTGAGAATATATGGACATAGCATAGAATACAAATAAAGGATGGAAATTTAGAGTCTGAGATACTTGGTTTTAAGCCCTGGTTCTACCATTTGCTAGGCATGGGGCTCCAGAAAAGCACCTTGAACTTTTTGAGGTTGTATTTGCTTACCTTGAAAATGGTGGCAATAGCAGTAACTATCTCACTGAATTTTACTGAGGGTTGCAATGAGACAACACAAAAGTTATCTGTTATGTATAGGCCAATATATGTTAGTGCTGTTATTACCATTTCTGTGCATCTGAAGACCTTTAGGACCAATTATCTTTTCATGGTCAGTTTTTGGTTTGAATTAAATGGGAAACATTCTAGTTAGAAGGGGCTTTGTGTCTAAAAGTTGAGATGGCTTTTGTTTAGACTCTGTAAGCGATAGATGTCCATTCTTTGCATGATTATTTTCTGCATTGAGCAGTTAACTTTTCCCTTTTATTGCTAGAATAACTTTGATAAAAATGATAGAATTTAAAAATAGTAAAAAAAGCTTACAAAGAGAGAAAGGATGATTATCTCATCTCCAAAAGAATTATTTGCTTTTAAAATTGTTATAACTTGGTAGTTCTGTAAGACTACAGTTTGATCTCTGGGTTAATCTATTAAAAGTGCACATCTTCAAAATTTAGGACCTTTGTCCCCTAAAAGAACTCTCAGGCAATTTTCTGTTGTTTTAAGTTGTGAAGGTCTGAACGAATATTTTCATTCCCTTTAGATATGTATCTGTCTCTTCTGGTGGATAGAAACAGCTGTTTAATGGCCGCCTCGCAACTTTGTTTAGAGGCTGAAGATGGGCTGTGCAGTGGGTTCATCCAGCAGAACACCCAAAGGCAATTAGAGAAGCAGTGTAATTACACAAGTTGGAAATAGGTCAGGATTTGGGACAAACACCCAGATGCTTGGGAGAGTAGCTGTGGGATTTGAAAGACCCTGGGATGAGAAGTTATTTGACTTGATGTGCCTGGGGGCCCTCTTTGTTTGGTTGTAAGTACTTATGCAGAAAGAGAGCAATTCTAGGAATACTCCTTAGTCATGAGCTTAGGCAATGCTTGCAGTGCAGATATCTAGATATGAGAAGAAATTTGAATTATTATGAGTTTGAACCTAAGAGACAGATTTGTGTTTGATTAAAGCTTTTATACTTCTTAGCTCCATGATCATGCAATACTGTTCAACAGCTCTGAGTGTCAGTGTCTCTACTTCTACACTGGACACAACAGCATTAAACATGTAGAGTTTTAAGAATTAGATTGGATAATGAAATGAAATGATTAGTTTAGTGCTAAGCAACTGGGAAATCACTTAGCAGGGTGTAATAAAATGCCAAGCCCCACCTCTCAGGTATTATTACATTGCCTAATATGGTCCCCTTTTTTTCCTCTAACTTTTCCTTTCAAAGAATTCATACTATGGTTCAGTTACTGTGGGTCCAGAGTGATTTATTTTGCAACAGGTGTTGGAAATGTATTTATCATTTACAAGATTGTAGAGTAGGTCCATGCTAGAGTTCTCCAGGTTATGGATACCATCCATGGGCATATGTACTAGATATACATAGGGACTAAGCTCTCTGTAATAGACCATTGATAACTTTGGCCTGCCAGCTAGAGTAAGCATGACTCCACAAAATGTTTTTTCTGGTACTGGGAATTGAACTCATGACCTCACACTTGCCAGGCAGGTGCTGTACTGCCGACAGAAAAGGTTTTGTGAAACTTTCAAGCACAAAAGGACCTTGTAGGAAAAGAAAATCTGGCTTCACTTTAGAGACTTAAGCTATTGAAATGAGGTAAACATTTAAAGATGTATTGCAAGCTAGAGACCAAAGACAGAGTATTATTAACAAAACAGGCTAGGACTTGGGCCAGAAAGCCTTAAGTCAAATCTTTAGTCTTCCATTTGGTCACTATGTTATCTCTGTCCATCTGCAGTTAATCTTGACTGCTAACTTGACTGGATAAAAAGGCTGCTGGAGGGGTAATGGGATACTGAAGTCACTAACCTAATCAATGGTAACCCATTGACCAAATCATAGCTGTGTGGGTTATTAGAAGGTGTGTCCTAGTTGGAGGAGGTTAATCATAGGAGTGTCACCTTTGAGGCTGTATCTGTCCCCTGTTCCCCTCTTCTTAGATTCTTTCCCTACTCTCTGAATTCCAGATGCCTTGAGTTGAGCAAGTTTCCTCTATTATGCCCTTGCATCATGATGGTTCTTCCTTGGAGCCAGACAACCATGGACTACAACTTCTGAAACCGTAAACCAAACAAACTTTTTCCCTTTAAATTGTGGATATTAGGTGTTTTTACCAGTAGAACACTGACCAATACAGTCAGCTTGTGTAAATTAATTTTCAGTTTCCTCATCTGTACATGTAGATGCTGATATCCCCTATGCGATTTTGAATGCCACATGTAATTAATATAAGTTATTAAACCAGAGATTGATGTATTTTATGCCTATAAGTTGTAATGTAGTTATATTGTCATTATTTCAAATTAATATCATTGTTACTATTGTACTTGTAGCTCTAAAATTACACAATTATCTTGCATAAAGTGAACTTTACATTGTGTAATACTATAAATATTTATTGAGAACCATTTCAGATTCTGTGATGACTAAAACATTGTTGTTGTCTTTAGGGGATTTAGTCTTCATTTGAAGAGACAGACACATAAACAATTCAAGACCAAATCTCTAAAGTGCTGAATAGAAGGCATACACGTCATGCTGTAAGGACAACAAACTGCATCAGGGGAATCAAGCAAGTCTTTATAGATGAAATGTCTTGAAAGTAGGATTCTGGTATGTGGGTATCCTTGCTGAGGGAATAGTGTGAACAAGGCACACAGGTAGAACTCTATGGAACACAAATTGAAAATAATGGATGCTTCAATTTGACTGGATGTTACAGATTGTTGTGGCTATTATATAAGAGAATGAAAAAAAGTTGAGTTAACACTTCATACTGGAAGGCTTTCAATATGCAAAAATAAATTTTCAACAATAACAAAGGAAGACTTCATTCACTTTTCCTTTTCTTCTTTTATTCAACAATATTTATTTACTGCTTTCTGCCAGAAATGATTTTGATGCTAAAGGATTGAATTGGATGTAGTCAGTGAGTTTCCAGGCTAGCAAAGGAGAAAGAACCATATATAAGCAATTCCATTAGGATACTCAGTACTGTCCTAGTTACTTTTTACTAATCACTGAGACAAAATACCTGATGCCCAAAGTTGGGAAAGGAAAGGTTTATGTCTTACAGTTTTTGGAAGTTTTAGTCTGTATTTAGTTGGCTCCAAGGCAGGGTGGCATGGTGGGCCGCAGTTTATGACGGCTGCAAACAGCAAGGCAGAAACCGGCAAAAGAGAGAGACATACTTTTTTCCTGCCATTACATCACATCCTGGCTCCACCCTCTAGGAGGGTGTAGCACTGGCACCATCAATCCAAGCACTAGACAATGAACCAGTCACAAATGTACAATGCAAATACATGAGGCCTGGGGGCCACCGACATAAACCATGACAAGTACCTTGATAACCAGGGAGGAAGGAAGACATCTTGCAAAGTGACCTATGCCACCTGGGGTGAATCAGAGAGAGCTTTAAGGGAAATAGCTCTAAGCTGGGATCTGTGGGAATGGCTGTAGTTTAAAATAAGGTAAAAGACATGGAGGGAGAATATTTTCAGTGGATAAATAGCATGTGAGACAAATCAGAAGAGTCTCCAGACTTGCACGAAAGTTGAATGTTGGTACAGGGCTGAGTTCAAGGTACTAGAGATTGGAGGGCTTAGGAGATTATACTAATAGAGCCTTGTAACTCATTCTGGACTGTCCAAGTTTTATCTAAAACTTGGAACGAATTGAAGATAGTGTTTGCTTTTGTTGGAGAGGGGCAGGGTGTGCACAGGATCAAATTCTATTTGAATTTTAGAAAGATAAGTTTCAGTAGATTAAAATATGGGAATTGGAAGAGGAAGATCAACTTTGAGGCTATTGCAGTCATCTTGGCAACTAGGTCTGTGTTCACTTTCTCCCCAAACGCACCATAATGTAGGGGAAAGGAAGGGCGATTTGGATTATTGCTGCATCCTGATGATGTGCATCATGAACTTGGTTAATGAGGGAAGGAATACTGGATTTCTATAATGTTAGACAATGTTTCTAGTGATTGTTGGGAGGAGACCCGATGGATCTGTGCTTTCCCAGTGGGAGGAGGAAAGGATTCTATCTTCTGCCATGAAGATTCTGGAAATGTGGCCTTTGCATCGTATGGCAATATTTACTGAATATCACTGTCTTGAAAAATTACTCTATGTGTGGTTGGATTGATTTCTCAGAGATCTCCATTTGCCTATGAAGGTGACAAGTGAGAAGCAGTGCCCTTTCACTCTAATGAGACCAAAAGCCGGAAGCAGCTGTTATAGAGTTTTGAGTAGGGCAGCTGATTTGACAGCAATTGGGTGCACTTGTGAACTTTCTCTTTTTTCCCCTAGGAAGTCAGAATGGTGAACAGAATGGTTTCGGAGTGTGTGATGCAAAATTTCCTGACTCAGAGCTTGTCTGATACCCTTGTCAACTGGAGTGGTCCCGCAAATTTATTCTAGAGGATGGAAACTGCTTTTCTGGGTCTTGCAGACATGTAGCTTATCCTCTCTGTTTTCATGCAATTATAATTTTTGCAAAACTACCTTAGTAAGGAAAGACTTCATTCACTTATCCCTTCCTTTATTTATTTAGTGCTTTCTGCTAGAAACTGTTTTGATACTAAAGCACTGAGAATTGGATATACCCCATGAGTTTCCAGGCTAGCAAAGGAGAGAGACCCATACATTTGTTTGATATTTTATTTTTGATGGGACTGAAGAGAACAAGATGGGGAAATGTGCATTAATGCTTGTATTTATGCTAAGACTGACACAAATGTTAGAACTATAGACCTGAGATAGGGCATGAAATATACTGAACTTGAAAATTAGCCACCAGCTAGTAACTTGATCATAAAATGTTTCATCATTGTATGAGTTGTTTTTCTTTGCTGAGTAAAAAGTTATTATACCCTTTATGGCATGAAACAGTATAAATTTATTATCTGAAAATGTCCATGGATCAGGAGTCTGGGCACTGGTTACCAGATTTTCAACTCAGAGTCTTATAAAGTTAAAATAAGTCTTAGACAGCTGTATCTTTATCTGCAGGTTCAACTCAGGAAACATCCACTTCCAGACTCCCTTATTTATGTGGGCAGAATTCATTTTCTTGCACCTGTAGGACTAAGATAGCTTCTTTCTTGATAGTTTCCAAGTGGAGGCTGATCTCAGATCCTGGAGGCCACCTGTCATACCTTATCATGTGCTCCATGCCACACTATGCGGGTTCTTTCTCCTTTTTGTCCAGCATTTCTTGGTCAATTTGAATTTTTCAAACTGCTTTTAAGGGCTTGCTTGATTAGGTCAAGCCCAAGGGTAATGTCCTTTTTGATGAATTCAAAGCTAACTGATTAGGAGCCTTAAATCCATCTGCAACATCCCTACTACCATGTCATGTGCCCTTATCATGGCAACGCCTAGCCATAGTGACATGTCCCCTTCACACTTAAGGGGAGATGATTATGCAGGATGTGCTATTGGGGCATGGGGCTCTTGCAGCCCGTCTTAGGCTTTTGAGTGCCACAGTTACCAGCCAAGATTGTCCACAGGGAGACCCTTTAAGCTGATGGAACGTACTTCCTAATTTGTAAAGCAAGTGTATTCTGATTTTACTTATTCTTGTCCAGGTAGAGTGTCAAGTGACATGATGTTTGTGGCTTATTAGTTAAATTTAATGCATGTAAGAATTGTGCCCATTGAGAACTAGTCACCTTCTAGATGTGATTTTTTCCCCTAACATTCATCATTATGGATAGTTTTAAAAAATTATCCACTTTTTATTACTGGACATTTAGATGTTTATAATGTTTTATTATTACATTTACTGAGGGTGACAGGGTATAAATAATTTTAAGATTTTTTTTCCACCCATTTTGAGATGAGATCTTACTAAGTTAGCCAGGCTGGCTTTGAACTTGCAAATGCTCTTATCTCATCTTTTCAAATAGCTGGGATTGCAGGTAAACATCCTTGTAATCTAGTTTAGTCTCATGTAATTTTAACAGAGATTAATTAGTTATACCATAGGAAGGGTGTTAACGGTGAAGAGGTCTATGCATTCAAAATTTACCTGAAATAAGAGAAAGGTGCAGATCTGTGGGTCCTATATTTACCCAAGGAGGTGATAAGTGGCTTTTCAGAATGAGTTGAAGCCAAAAAAACGAGGAATTTAGAGAGATAATTTTCTCTTTTTTTTTTTTTTTTGGTACCGGGGGATAGAACTCACGACCATGTGCTTGCAAGGCAGGCGCTTATGCCACTGAGCTAAATCCCCAGCCCTAGAGAGATAATTTAGAAAAACTACTTTTCATTCCTGCCTTAGCAGCATCTAATTTTTAAAAAATTAACATCTATTTTATTATTGTACTAGATGCTTTTTAAATAGCAAAATTAGTTAATTAGTTCAGAGAATATCTAGAGACAACTGATCAAAGACTGAGACATTTTTTTAAATGTTCTGTTTCTTTTGTTTCTTTAACAGGAAAATTACTCGGTAACATGCAATGTAAATTGAGGAACAAAACTTCCACATTAATGAGAATGTGCATAAAACTGATGCTTTATGTTTTAGACCTTAAGTTTTATATGAATACTTAGAAGCATAACACTGATGACAATGTGTAGTTCTTATATTTATTATTTCATTTTTAACAAATATCTTTTGAAAGCCAACTACACCGGGCATTATTCTAAGTGCTGGAGTACATAAAAAAATAAAATAGGTGAAATTCACTGCCTTAGTGGTACTTACATTTCCACGAGGAGGAACAATATAGGCAATGATAAAACTTTCAATCTTCAGTGTTTTTGAAATGCCTTAACATACTAACTTGATTCCTAAACCATAAGCCTGTAGATAAGGAAGGAAAGCATTGCTATCCTCATTTTGTAATTATGAAATTGATCACTGGTTAGGCCACTGTACCCATCCAAAATCACATGGTGCATAACTGGGAGAGAGACCATGATGGGCATACAGTACAGGGAACAAAGTAGGCAGACAGGTTTAGGTTACCTGAGAACAACTGGGTAATATACTGAAGCAGTGTCTTACTAATTGGTAAGGTCTACTATGTGCTTTAATTCTTTTGAAGAGCTTTTATTACTGGGTAATAGCCCATAGACAGAAGCACAGCAGAGAGACATTGGGCTGGAATCTTCTGGAACAGCTCTGTAAATGGAGGCTAGGTCTGTACCTGGAAAGCAAGAATTGTGCCTTTATATTTGTGCATGGAGTTTTATTTACAATGTACATTCCCAGTTACTTCTATTCATCTCCATGACCTGGTAGAACACCAGACTGGAGAATCTTAAATTTTAATATATGAGAAAAATTGAGTCTGAGAAGTTGAGTGAATTAGTCCAAACTGCATGGTAATCAGTGGCAGATAGAACATGAGGTAATGAAAGTAGGTAAGCCTCATATTTGGTTTGTATTTACTCTTTGAAAATTCACTGGACTTTAGAATTTTAGTAATCACAGTTATAATGAAATAATGCTGGGAATTATATATACATTATGTATAAGGTGGCCTAGAATTAGCAGTGGTCCCTTTTGCAGTTTTAGGCAAAACTTTAACTCATGGTGGTTTTTGGCCATCTATTCTTTCAAATGGCCTTGCATACTGAAATTTATTTGTATCATGGTTTCTATTATCTGATCTAATGAACAGAACAATGGAATAATAGGTTACTAGAGAAAGTTAAATTTTGTAGAATGGGATGTTGTTGACACAGTCTAGTCAAACTCACAGCAAAGTTGTGAAATGGATAATACTTGTCTTGTATGTTTTCACTTGGCCTTTTTTTTGGTAGGGTTTTTATTACCTTTCAAAAAATCAAATGATGCATATTTGATTACTGTTAAAAGGTTAGGGTCCATGGATAAGAAAAGAGTCAAATTAGCTTATAATTCCGCCATCCAAAAGTAATTGCTATTACTTTTTTCTGTGTAGTGTTTCTATGCTTTTTTTTTTTATGCAACCATAGGGTCAGCTGTAGGGAAAGGAAATGCTTTTCCTCTAGCCATGTCACATTCTGCTGAGAACCTATGAATTAGACTGGCAAAAGACAGATTTTTCAGGTGAAAAACAAACAGAAATTTACTAATGTATGCATTGTGCTCATACAAGGAGTGATCAAAATATACAAATTAGAAGGGCACACTGCCATTAATCCCTCTTGAAGTTCCCCTTTGCTTTGATTGAGGTGTGATAAAATATTTGATGGATGCAGTTCTGAGTGCCAGCCAATAGAAAAGCAGTTCACAAAAACATGGCTGTGTGTCTTTGTACAGTTTATTCATTGGCTCTAGCACTGTAGAACTTCTAGTTCCTCCCCAAAGTTAAAACGACCATGCAAAGTAAATGTTTTGAATCCATTTGGGACATTCAGGCAGGCACAAAAAGACACAAAAAAGGACTTCCAGAACTGCTTCAGAAAGTGGCAAGAATGATGGGATAAGTGTGAGAGGAATTAATGGCAATATGTCTTTTACTGTAATAATTTTTGAAAATTTAGACATTTTCTATTTTTTTCATTGTTCTGTATACATGGGAGCACACAGAGATGAGTAATTAGAACTTGGGCTTGTCTACCTCAGTAAACTAAATGGAGGGATGGGGCTAAGAGCTTCTGGGTGGGGAAAGTTAGTGATAAGAATGGACCAGTGCAGTGAATAGGGTCATTTAGTTATTCCTTACACAGATTTAAATCAGTGCTTTCTGATAAGAACTACTGAGTCTTCTTTTTCCTGGTACTGACTACCAAAGGACATTTTGTTTACAAAAGGAAAACTTGTGCTCTCTGATTGTGAAGCTTTTCCTGGGTCTTCTCATTCTGAGTGGATTTTAGTTTAAAATAATCCATATGCCAAAGATGCATATTTCAAGGTGGTTTATTCTCATAACCCTTTATATACTAAAAAGAAGTTTTGTAATTTGATTTTGTACTGATCACATACTATGTATATTATTGCAAGATGATATATGTTTTCTACTATAACAGTACTCTTAATTAGCATAATTTAATCTATTGCATGAATATACTATCCCTTAGCTAACAAATCCCATATGAAGACAGGAAAAGATTTCCTAATTTTTCCCATTATAAATAAGCCTGCATTAGTCATACACCATTGTCCAAGCATCCAGTTATTTTCCTCTGATAAATTTCTACAAAGAATATGATTAGGTCTTTAGATATGCTTTCAGGGAGTGCTCGTATATGTCAGGACAGTATTCTAACACCGAGTGATACCCTCAGCCAATGATATGCATAATTTTGAAAGACTTTTGATGCCTATTTGTGAATTGTTCTTCATGAAAATACACCAGTTAATATGTGTGTTATTATTTTGATAATACACCCTTATCAACATGTTAGTGTCATAATGAATATATATTTCTGAATCCTCTATTACCAAAGTAACCCTGAAAGAAAAAATGTTCATAATCCTGAAGCATAAGAAGAAAAATAAGATAAAAGAACTCAACCCTATCTTTGGCTTTGAGGGAAATTTTTCTTATAGAATTTTTAAAAATTAAATGGATCTCTATTGCTGTATAATTCTGCTTTTAAAAGGATAATACATTACCTAATAGATGACTTAAGGGGCAGATGATTTATAAAAGTTACAAGTATATTTATAAAAAGACCTAATGAACTAATGTGTGGTGGCACATACCTATAATACCAGCACACTGAGAGACTAGGAGAAGTAGTTCGAATCCAGCCTGGGAAATTTACATACTTAGCAAGACCATGTGTAAAAAAGAAAGAAAAGCACAGCTAGTTTCTCTCAGTGTTTGAGGCTGTGGGCTAGGCAAAATGTGGACTAGTAACAGAGAAAGCAGATTCCTCACTTCTGGGATCCATGAATCAATATTCTGTATCCAGGATATATCCTTCCATATGTATCTCTGAATCCTCTATTACCAAAATTAAACCTTAAAAGACAAAATGTTCATAATACTGGAGTATAAGATGAAAAAAAAAGATAAAAGAGCTCCATCTTATGTTTGGCTTTGAAGGAAATTTTCTTTATAGAATTTTAAAAAATTAAATAGCTCTCTGTTGACGTGGCATTCTACTATTAAACGGAGACTACATTACCTAATACTAAGACCTAGTGGTCTTTATGACAGCCTTCCGTCATGTCAGCCAGAGAGGCACATGGAGCCAGTCTTAATCAAAGCTCTGACACGGCAGGGTCCACGGTGCACATGAGCTTCAGGAGCCTTGGTTCTTATGGTGTAGGGAGGAAGTATGGGTCTCTCCATTCTTAACAGCTCTTAGGGTAGATTCCCATGACTACAATTTAGTTTTGTGGACTATGTACATAGACAGAAAAAATACAAGCATTCGTGTGCGTGCGTCCCTGGTTCCTTTGGTGTCTCTCAGCACTCTGACTTCCCTCCTCCTTTGTATGGCAGCCTTTTGCTGGCAGTCTCTTTCTCTGAGTCTTTCCAGGAGGTTTTGCAAAAGATCAATGGGTTTTCCATCCCAGGTGAATTTTCTGCAACCTTGACAAATGGTTTTCATCCTGCATTCCACAGAAGAATGTTGAGGGCCTATTGTGCTTGATATCAGATACATGGAGAGAACAAGTAGACATGACCAGAAACACAAGGCCACGTGGACATGTATTGATTCAAGAAACAGAAAACTGGATTTATTACCAGGGTCCTGGGGTGTTGTGCTGTCTTTCTGGAAATTTCTTGCAGGTTATTGTCCTGAACAGAGACTTGGACAAGACAAGGTAGTAACAGGTAGAGAGGTTTTAGACTTCTTGAAGGCAGGAAAAGAAATACGCTCTGCAGAGTGATAGCAGGCCACTGAGAGAACAAGCACACACTGGCTCCTTGTCCGTATAATGTCCCAACTTGAAACAAACTAGTTTTTGGGATAGACAAGTTATGGCTGGAAGACACAAAACCGGAAAGGTACAAAAGGGAAGCTAAAGAAGGAATTTTTTTTCCTACCCTCAATTTTTTCCCTTGGCCTCAAAGAGCAGGAGTTTACCACTTGCCTTTCTAAGGGCAACCAGTGCTGTTTCTTCCTAATTTGGAATGATCTTTATCCCTACCTTGTTTTCCTTTTACCCACTGACTACTCATGGAAGCTAATTGTCTTAGGAGATAACAACTCCTTCCTTCCTCCATCCATCCATCCATCCATCCATTTATCCATTTATCCATCCATCCACCCATCCACCCATCCACCCATCCACCCATCCACCTACCTGTCCATCCTGTAAAATTTTGAGTACCTTCTTGACATCTAGAGATTCATTAGTGTCTGGAGAGGCTAAGATAAAACTCATCGTCCTTGGCCTCAAAGAGCAGGCATTTCTCAGAAATGTCTTGAATTTTTCATTCTCCTAAAGTTTAAATGATTTGTCTTCCTCTTAATTAAGGTTCTGCTCTTTGCTAGCTAATCTGATGAAATAATTCATATTAAGATTTTAATGGTTGATAATATATTATACTTTCTACAGTGAGTAAGGCTTTTCAATTAAAGAGTTTATTTAATGTAATAATTTGGGAAAACTTTTTAAATAGCCATTTTTTAAAGAGATGGAGCAAGATGGCCTTATATCCTTCTTAAAAAAGCAGCAGAGACATAATTAAGTTCTCTATGCCCCAATTTTCTCATTTGCAAAATAAAGAAGATAATACATATAGCAATAAGTATCTGAGTTTTTATGATTAAGTTTACTTATTTTCTAACAAGAACTTAGAAAAGTACCTAACACATTTTAAGCTTGCATAAATATTATATTTATCATCATCATCATTATTCATTATCACATAGCTGTTTTTCAGACCTTCCTATCACAGTCCTGCCGGTTAAGCCTCTTTATCTCTGCATAAAAGCAGACACACTCTTTGCATCAGTGATAAATATACCAAGGAAGGTTAGAATTCTTTTTCTATCATTAAGTAAAAATCACAAAGACTGCCAAAATGTTGAGATGTCTCCTGAAAAGAAAAAATACTTCGATGAATTCACTTTGGGGCTGGAAGACACACGTAGATGTGCATGCCAGACTATGCATGGCTCTTTCTTCATAACGTTGTTCTTTCTGTGCTAGCATCTCTTACTGGCACTGTTTCAGGGACCCCTGGGGCTCAGTCACAACCCTTCTTCTTGAGCTCCCGAGTCCGGGGGGCAGGTGTTAGGAGACGCTGCTGAGCTCCCACTGTCCCTGTGAGCAGCCACACAGAGCTAAGGCCACCAAGGCCCAGCTGACTAAGCGGTCTGGTAGATTCGACTTGAGAACACTAATCTTTACTCTTAGACTGGGAATAAATTCCAGCCACCACATGCAAGCAAATTTCCAAGCTCCCTTTTTTTCTGTACTCCCACTCCTTTTTCCCCCTGTTTTTTGGTGATACTAGTGGTACTGGGGATTGAACCCAAGACTTTCACACTGATCCACATCCCCAGATTTAAAATTTGTTGCATATTTTTGTTTTGAGGCAGTCTCACTAAGTTGCTCAGGCTGGTTTAAACTTGTAATCCTTCTGCCTCAGCTTCCCAGAGTGATGAGTTTATAGGCACAAACTACTATGCCTAAGTTCTGATTTTACTTTTCACTTTCTGTATATGGTACAAGCTTACGCTGAGCTAAAAGGATCTTTTATGTTATTTTATGTGAAGGCAGTTCACTCAGGCAACTATTATACATGGGCTGAGGTGGAGGATTATACTACTTTAAAAATCATTTTAATTAAGAGACAAGATTATGACTCAAATCATGATCCTTCTGTCTTCAATTTTCATTTTCTGCCCATAAAACATTCAGATAATAGCCAAGATCATAGTTCTTCCTGAAAGAACAGGCTCTGTTATTCCTCCAAGTTCAAGTGATCATTCAAAATCTCATTAAACATACATTTCTCACACTCCTTCAGATTTCTTGAAGGAGAATATTTAATAAAAAATGCATTTCTTCATGGTGGGAATTTGCAAAAGAATTGGGAGTTGAGGGTTGTGATGAAAGGATGATATATGTGTACTTCAGAGAATCTCTGCAAATTGCCTAATTGCCAAAGAGAGAGTATTTTTTTTTAAGCAATCAGACAATTTGGGGTAAAAATGTGTAAATAATTCCTCTATCATATGTGTAAAATTCTTCATGAGAAGATAATGCCTCTTTCACATCAGGGATGAAAGGGTTTTCTTTTATTGGTTTATGGGTGTGAGGCATGGAATAAATTATAAATATTGGATCAGGGGACGTTTTTCATCATTTCTTCATCCAGGACGAATTTATATTTAGTTAACCATTTAACAAGAGGCACAAAGGCCTTGAGGTGACACATATAAGGTACCAAAGCCCAGCTTAGAAAGGAATGCAAAGAAGACACTGTGGCCAGTGTAGTCAATATTAAAAATGAAATCAAAGAGGTAACCTGTATAGGATTTGGATTTCATCGTATGAGAGATGAGGAGACACTGCTGGTTGTGGTTGCAGTATTTTACATTTCTGCCACCAGTGGCTGAGGGCTCTGATTTTTCCATATTCTGTGAACACCTATTGTTATAGCTATCCTGGTCAGTGTGATGGGTTCGATTTGGTTTGCATTTGACCTGCAACACATGACTACCATGTTGAACAAATTTTCATGTGCTTACTGACCACTTGTATACTTATTTTGAAGAAATGTCTATTCAGGTAGTTAGCTAAACTTTTAAATTAGATTAACCATCTTTTTGTTGAGTTGTTAGAGTCCTTCATATATTCTCGATACAAGTCCCTTATCATATATATATCACTATCATTCTTGGAAATTAGTTAACTCTAGTTTGACAATTGTTTTCTAAATCCCTTGAAGGTATTATTTAAATGTCTTCTGGCTTTCCCTGTTGCATTTGAGAAGTCACAAGTCTGTATAAGTTATTTATTTTCCTCTCACTGATTTTTAAGACTAATTTTTGAACACTTTTAAATTAATAGCAAAATTTAGAGCTATGGCGATTTTCCATATATTCTTAGTCGCAACACACGAACAGTCTCACTGTTTTAGTCACTTTCTCATTGCTAGAACTCAGTATTCTTTAGACCCACAATTTAAAGCGGGAGATGTTTATTTTGGGCTCATATTTCAACAGTTTCGATCCATGCTCAAAAGATTAAACACAGAAAAGGCGTAGTAGTAGGGCCTGGACCAAAGGGAAGCTGATCCCACGTGACCTCCAAGTGAAAAGAGAAGGGAAGAGCCAGAAAGGGAGATAAACTGTCCCAAATCATAGCCCCATTAGCCTGCCTCTTCTGATAAGACCAACCTTCCTAACTAGCTGTATCCCCAAATCCTATGATTAATTACCTTCCAAAAGCCCTCCCTATAAGCACAAGAAGCCTTGAAAGGCATTATTCATCTAAACCATAACATTCTGCCCTGGAATCTGAAAGACTGCCTTTCTCTATATAAATGCATTTATATAAAATGCATTTAGCTCATCTCCAAGAGTTACCAAAAACCAACAGTTTCAACAGTGCACCAAAGTCCAAGCTCAATGTCTCCTGTGGCACTCAAAGGAAACTCTTAGCTGTGAATCTTTGTAAAATAAAAAAAAGAAAGACATTCCCAACATGCAATGGCAATAAGTAAACGTTTCCATTCCAAAGGGGAGAAATAGGAAGATAAAATGAATGGGGCCAAACCAGGACCAAAATGAGCAGGGCAAACATTAAATCAGTAGTTGCATGTCCAATACCTGGGACAAAATGTGAATACCAAACAGCTTGGATGATCTTGCCCTAACGCATTGCTGGTTGCAGTCTGTGTGGTTTCTCTCTTAGAGATGATTTACATGCTATGCTTGGGTTTCCTGTCTTGTTCAGCTTCCTGGGGTCTCCACTGCATTTTTGGCTTCACTCCATCAGTTTCATGTACTGCTGTATTCTCAGGGATGCACTGCTTGGCCTTCCAGGCACTTTCTGAAATCTGAGTGAAAGTGACTCCACATTCTTTCATTCTGCATTCTTGTAAAACCAGTGCCATATGAATGGTGCCAAGATCTGCCTACCACTCATCAACAGCAGGGCCCCCTTGTACAATGCCTGCTGCGACTCTGAGACTCTGAGTAAAATGAACTCCAGGGAACCAATTTCCTGGGTTGCTTTTCTCACGAAGGGTACCCTGCAACTCTCTTCTCAAAGTAGAGTCTTTCACTTTTGCACCCTGAGCCTGTTAAGAGAGAAGTCTTGCTAATTCCTCAGAGGCCCTCAAGGCATCTTTTCAATTGTCCTGATGTAAAATACTTGGCTTCTTTTTAATGCTAATCTTTTTGGTAACTAGGTCTTCTCAGTCAAATTTTATAGGTACCAACTGCACAGGTGCTTTCTTGAGAAAAGGAAAATTTTAAAATGAAATTTTGCTCCTGATTTTTGGTATAAACGTGGTTAAAAGCTGAGTAATGTTCGTGTCATAGACTGAATATGGGGCTGCCTTGAAATTTCTTCCACCAGATTAATTAGTCCACCTCCCTTAATCTTAGTTTTCTGCAAAGCCTTAGGACATCAAAAAATGCAAGCAAATTTTTCAGTCAGAGAACAACACATGGTTTTGAGGTCCAATGCCAACAAAGTCCTTCTTCTCAGTTGAAATATCCTGGCCTGCCCTTTACCATCTGCATTTCTATCTACATTCTGTTTTAAGCTCCAAACAGAATCTTCCATCATGCTCAGTTTACAACATACTATGGCTTCTTTCGATAGCATCTTCACACCTTGCCAAACCCCTCCTGTGAACAAGTTCCAAAGACTTCTAAACCACATGCAGTGTCTCCAGTTCTCTAGTACCAAAAGCTGTCTTGGTTACTTTTCTTTTCACTAAGACAGTATCTCACACCCACTCCACTTTTATCTCCACTTTGAAGAGGAGATTTTTTTTGGTCCATGGGTTTTAAATGTTTTAGTCCATAGTTGATTGGCCCCAAGGCAGGAAGGCAATGTGGAATGGCCTAACGGAGGAAAGCTGCTCACGTCATGGTGGCCAAGAAGCAGAAAGAAAATGGAGGCAACCATGTTAGAGATATAAGCCTCCAAGTCATGTCCCCAGTGACCTAGCTCCATTCAGGCTCCACTTCCTAATAGCATACTTAGCCACTGAACTCAGGTGGATGAATCCTCTGGCAATTACAGTGACCCTATGATCCAAACACCTTTGTAAAGTTTCATTGTGAGCCCCTGGAGGTCTTTGGGGGAAATTCTTTATCAAAACCACAATATTCTCTTTTTGCTAATATCCAGTGCAAGAATGGAGTATTTCTTAAAACTGATGAGCTAGGAGACCCAGGACAGCTGGGCCCCAAGCATGTGGGTGCACACACACCTATGGAGGGTGGAGTAATTAGGGAGACCAGCAACGCAGAAGTGACTGAAATAGCAGTGAGGAGTCAGCAGTTGGGCTCTGGAGAACCCTACCAACAGAAGACCAGTCCCAGCTCCCACATCCAGAGGCCAAGATCAGCTCCATACCTAGCACATGTCTGGTATCTAACATGGACCCTATCACAGAACTGTAAATACTGAAGGTGTTTTACTATGTTTATTTTGCCTTGTTATCTGATTGGCTATCTCTTTTCTGTTTGGTTGGATGTTGTCTTTTTTTATTTTGTGGCTATTTTTGTTTTGGGGCTTTTTTTTTGTCCTCTCGGGTCTCTATTTTTTCCCTTTTTTATTCTTTTGTTTTTCATTCTCCTCTTTTTTTTTTCACTGTTTAGGTTTCTTACCTTTCTTTTTTGTTTTCTTCTATTGATCCTCTTTGTCTCTACCTTGACTACTTCTTGAATTTAAACTTTCAAGTGAGGAAACATTGTCTCTTCCCTTTCTGATTACTTCTTCAGATTCTATTTCATTTTTCCCTCTTGTATTCTCCAGTTTTCCAAAACTCAGGTGATCATCTTCTGACCTCCAGCCTTGACTCTAATATACTTTACCTCATTCATCATGTTAACATGTCCCCTACCTCTCTCTTAATCCTTCCGTCTCCCACAGAACCTTAAAATCAGTCTGTTAAGGGGAAAATCACTGCATACAAGTACATGGCATATGTTTGGTTTTGTTATGTAATTTTACAGGTTGTTCCTGTGGTCAGAGGTAGCAAGTTAATGGTTATCATAGTTTGTTAGTAGTTAAACTGCACTTGAAACTATTGTTATCACTAACTGTACTACTTTAACCATGATGTCATACGTGTTATAACCAGTTTTTCTCTCCTGTATAATAACATTGTGATGTATGAGGCCATAATCATCACAACAGCCTAGCACCAAAAGATTGGCTGCTGAGCCAAATAGTAACTTTATGGTATAATGTTTTCAGTTCCTCTGGGAAAATGCCCAGAAGTAAGATAGCTGGGTCAAATGGAATTTCTAATCCTCGCTTTTTGAGGAATCTCCACACTGATTCCCACAGTGGATGCACCAGCCTACATTCCCATCAACAGTGGAAAACAGTTCCTTTTTCCCCACAGCCCTGTCAGCATTTGCTGTTGGTTGATTTCTTGATGTTCTCCATTCTTTCTGGGGTGAGACGGAATCTCAATGTTGTTTTAAATTGCATTTCCTGAATAACAATTGATATTGAACTGTTTTTTTATTTATTTGCCATTTGTATTTATCTATGAGGTGTGTATTCATCTCAGATGCCCATTTTTGGATTGGGTCCTTGAATTTTGGGGACCTGTTTTTTAAAAAAAATTTTTATATGTTCTAGCTAGAAGTCCTTTGTCTGAGGGACAAAAACTAAGATATTTTCGCAATTTGTGGGTTTTCTTTTCACTCTGTTATAGATTTCTTTTGACATGCAAAAACTTTTTAATAAGATGAGATCCCAGTTGTTGATTCTGGGAAGTATTTGCAATGCAGTTTGATTTTTGTTCATGAATTCTCTGCCTATTTCTAGGTCATCAAGATTTCTATCTACTTTGTCTTCCAGTAGATCAAGTGTTTCTGCTTTAATACTTAGATCTTTGACCCATTTTTGGCTTTATTTTAGTGCATGGTGATAGACCTAGATTTAGTTTTAGTTTTCAGTGATGTATGGGAACCCCATAGCAGTGCAATTTGTAATAGCCAGATCTTGGAAACAACCTAAGTGCCCATCAACTGAGGAATCGATAAAAAGATGTGATATTTTTCTACAATGGAATACTATTCAGCTATAAAGAAAGATTGTAACAACACTTTTATAAGTAAATAGACGTGACTTGAGACCATACTAATAAGTGAAATAAATCAAACACACATGTGTAAATACCATATTGTCTCTAGTGTAAGAAACTGAAAGAGTAAATAAGGTACAAAATCTTCAATAAATATTGTGAAAGGGTTAGAAACTGCTCAAAGAGGAAAAGTAATTGGGATAGGGGAAAGGAAGAAAGAAGGAAGGGAAAAGGAAAAAGACATAAATTTGTGTGTGTGTGTGTGTGCGCGCGCGCATGTGTGTGTGTGTGTATATATATATATATATATATGAGCTAAAATGACTATACTACCTGTGTTAGTATATTGGAAAAGAATAGTTGTATTACTTATTGGAAACAAATTGTATTAGTTATTGGAAAAGAACAGTTAACGGTCATATGATTAGATCAGTTTTACATATATCTGTTAATCTAAGCAATACTTTTGAAGGTAGCAATATGCACTATCACAACCATTGTCAAATTCTAATCATCTTGTTTTATAAACTTATACTGTTACTGTGTTGGGTTGTTGTTGTTTGTTTCTCTCTCTTGCTTTTTGTTTTTCTTTTTTTAAATTTTATTTTAAAAGGGGTAAAATTAAACACAACAAAATGGAACAGGAAATAAGAAAGCATAAATTTCAAAGCTAGACAACCAGAGATCTTCACTATCTGTCATATTGTCTCTTGTTTTCTTCCAAATGGTTGTCCATATCTTTGCATATGGGGAGCTCATACTAAACAACATAGCCAATCTTTTCACAAGATGTGTAGTTCACTAGTTCCCACTTGCTAAGGGTGGGAAGACACGGGACAGGGGACAGGACAACATGAGATGTTTGATTCTCAGCCCATGCGCTGGTAGGCTCACAGCCACACCCCAGAGAAGGGAGGAGCTCCTTGTTCTCCCAGTACCCCGAGTCAGCTGCATGGTGCGGGTCCCGAGGTGCCAGCATCTCTCTCCTTTGGGCCTCCAAGAGTCTGCCACACTCACAGCCGCCCCCCAGAGAGGGGAGGAGCTCCCTGTTCTCCTGGCACCCCGAGTCAACCACATGGTTCAAGTCCTGAGCCTCCAGGGTCTCCCCACTGCAGACTGCTGAAAGTCCACCACACTCACCTGCTATTTCTTTCTGATGAATTGACCATTCTATTTCCAAAGTTCTGAAATGGCCAACAGACCACAGAAAGAATTCTCTTTAGGCTCCTGTTTGAAACCAGCAGCTACAGCAATCTGCTGGACTTGTTTCAGGGCCATTTGTTTTTCTTTTCTGTGTTATTTCTTCTAGTATATAAAAAGATGAAAAACAAACAACAAAACAAAACAAAACAAAACAAAACAAAAAAACCCAGATAGTAACCTTGCATCCTTTACAAATTGAGAAGGTAGGTCCCGGGGATAGCTATAAAGAGCCACCTACATCTAGAGAACGTCCTTGAAGATCTCTTAGGGAAGCCTCAATACTAGTGATAAAACCTTGTATCATCTAAGAAATAGACAAGCACCAACATAGAAAATAAAATAAATTTAAAAAGAGAAAATAGAACAACACAAGATGCAAAAATAAAATGCAACCCTAGACCCCCACCCTACCCAGAGATTGTTTTGTCATAGATGACTCTTATCAGATTGATGTAAAGCCTTTCTATTCCAATTTTCTGTATTTTTTTTTAACATGAATGAGTGTTAAGACTTTGTCAAATGCTTTTTCTGCATTGCTACTAATGCTGAAAGTCTTTAAGGAAATGGAAAGGGAAGCAATAGTTAAAAAATCATTCCTGGAAGCAAGTATTACCCTGATTTCAAAATCAGAGAACTCAACCAGAAAAGAAAACTATAGGCCAATCTCCCAAATGAATGTGGAAGCAAAAATATTCACTAAGAGTCTGGCAAACAGAATGCAATAAATCATCAAGAAGATTATATACCATTACCAAGTAGGATTCATCCCAGGTATGTGGGGATAGTTCAACATATACAAATCAAGAAATGTCATATGCCATGTTAATTATACTCATTTAAAAAATTATTTATTGATCTGTAGGATTTCTTTGTGTGGTATTGATATGACTCCTTTTAAAATTAAACATGTTGAAAATGTCTTTTCATATTCTGTTGTTTGCATTTTGGGTTTTTAGGGTAATAAAGTTTTAACTTTTTATGCTTTCCAATATCTAGAAATTTCTTTAAGGATAAAGAAATTGTTTCCTAATCTATAAGAAGATATTTTCATGCATTACATTGTTTCATTTGAAAAATATAACATTTTGATTTTTATAGCTATATCTATAGCTACCTGAAATTGTATGAGGTAGGAATAACATTATGAATTTTTCTTTTCACATGCATATGCAATTGTCCTAATAATAGGAAAAAGCCTTGTTTTTCCACTGGTTTTCAGGACCATTTTTGGGACAAATAAAGAGAATTTGTTTCTGTGTGATCTAGTCCGCTGTCTATTCTTGTATCCACATTATACTGTTTTAGCAATCAAAGCTTGGTCTCAATTTCTTACAGAATAAGTGCTATCCTATTTTACTATTTTTAAAATATGATTTGGCATTTTTGTTAGTTTAGATATAGTTGATAGAAGAATCAAAATAAATAAATGGCTTATACCACAACAAAGAAAGAACAAAAAGAAATTATGAAGAAGAGAGTCAAAGAACAATGAGATATAAAATATATTTAATTGCAATTCCAAAGAAAAGAAGAAGCAAATAAACAGAACAAAATCTTTAAAAAGATATAATGCTAATGTTGGGCTAGGGAACTGGTATTAATCTCTTTATTGAGAGCAATTTTGAAATTCAATAAAATATTTTAAAACAATGTGAAAACCTTCTAAATTTTTATTCCAACCATTATCATTTCATTCCACAATATTTCTGATGCTTGCATTTTTTTTCTTTTTTGGTGTTTTTGAGACAGTCTCACTATACAGTTAAGGCTGGCCTTGAGCTCACTTTGTAGCCCAGGCTGGCCTCAAACTTACAATGACCCTTCTGCCTCAGCCTCCCAAGTGCTGGGGTTAGAGGCATGCATCTTGGTTGCTTTTCTCTCATTGCTGAGACAAAATGCCCAATGCCCTAAATTAAGGAAGGAAAAGTTTATTTAGCTCACAGTTTGTGGACATTTAAGTGCACACTCAGTTGGCTCCAAGGCAGAGTGACACATGGCAAAAGGCAACAGTTCCTGGTGGCAACAAGAGAGCAAAAGCAACAAAAGCAAAAAGGGAGGAGCACAACAGAGGACTTTTCCTTATATTATATCAAGACCACAGCCACCCTAGGGTGGGTGTGTAGCATTCACACCCACAATGCAAGCATTGAAGCATAAATTAATCACAAACTCTAGAAGCCTGCCCCCAAGACTACATGAGGCTTTGGGGGAACATCCAGACAAACACTGTAACATTCTGCCACTGGTCCCCCAGAGACTCATGCACATGCTGTATGCAAAAGGCATTTAGTCCATCTCTAAGAGTTACCAAAATCCTAACAATTTCAGCATTGCTGAAAAGTCCAAGTCCCGAGTCTTCTCCATGATGTAAGCAAACTGCCAGCCCCTGTACAAATGAAAAGAAAGTCAAACACTTCCAACATTCAGTGGTATAAGACAAACACTTACAAAGGAATGGGACCAAAACAAGTCCAAAATTCAGCTGAGAAAATATTAAGCCCTGTAATTCTATGTGGAATATTGAAGCAATCTTTAGTAATTTGTGAGCTCCAAAAGGCTTGCATAACTCCATCCCTATGGCATATCCAGTGGTTGCAGCATCCATGGCTTTTTTCTTAGGCCTGCTCTGCTCAAGCCTTGCAGGTTTCTTTGGTGATCCACTTTCCTGGATTTTCCAAATTTCTAGGGTCTCCACTGCACTTTTGGCTTCATCTTCACAGCTTCACACATTGCCCTCTCCATGGCACACTATCAGGCCTCCCTGGCCTTCTTCTGAAATATAGGTAGAAGCCTTTTTAACCTCAGAACTCTAGCATTCTGCATGCACCAAAAACCAGCACCACCTGAATAATGCCAAAATCCACTGCCAGTTAGAATTGTAACCAGGCTTTCTTTTCTCTTGGCTGTAGGTGTTGAGTACCTGGATTGCTGGGCACTCTGAACCTGATTTTGAGGAATGAACTCTATATTCTGCTGTCATGGAACCTGGTATAGTCACCATCATTTGGGGACCTCATTTGGTCTTTTCCACCATTCTGGAACATAATGTGGCCCCCAACATTCTGGAACATGGTGCTCTGAAACTTTCCCTTCAAAGCAAAGTCTTTCACTTTTGCAGTTTTGAGGCTGCAAAGGGTGGACACTTGCTGATTCTTGTGATACCCTCAGGCCATCTTTTATAGTATCCTGTTCCTTCTCAGCAATGGAGACCACCTTAGCTCTGACTTTGCAGTCAGCAGCTTTACTGGAGCTTCCTTTTTGCCCAAACTCACAACCTTTTAAATCATTCTGCTGATCTCTGTGTTCTTGATTCACAACATAAATCTGGTTAGAAACTCCCAAATGCAGCCATGCAACTACTTCAACTTTGGACTGCCTTGAAATTTTTTCTGCAAAATTGATAAGTCCACTGCCCTTGGTCTCAGTCTTAGGCAAAGCCTCTGGACAGGAGCAAAATGCAGACAGACTTTTTGCCAAGCCATAACACACATCTTCTGGAGTCCAAAAACCAATGCAGTTCTTCTTTCAGCAGAAACCTCCTTAGTCTGCTCTTTACCAACAGGATTTCTATCAGCCTTCTGTTCTTTTGATCTCTGTCCAGAATCTCCCATACAGAACAATATAAAGCATTCTAGTTCTATTCTTTCAGGTGACATCTCCAAACTTTCCCAAACTTCCCACAAGCCATTCCCAAAGGCTCTTGAACCACATGGGCAGGTAAAGTCACAGCAATGACCCCACTCTAGATACCAATTTCTGTCTTAGCTACTTTTCTCTCATTGTTGAAACAAAACACCTAAAATTAAGGAAGGAAATGTTTATTTAGCTCACAACTTGTGGAGGTTTCAGTCTATACTTGGCTGGTTCCATGGCAGAATGGCACATGGCAGAGGACAACAGTTCATGGTGGGTGAAAGACAGCAAAATCAACAACAGCAAAAAGAGAGAAGCATTCCAGAAGATTCTTTCTGTCCCTTACATTGTATGCATGTCCTCCTACCCTGAGGAGGTGTAGCATTCACACTCATAGTCCATTAGACCATGAATTAATCACAAATTCTAGAAGTCAGCCCCATGACTACATGAGATTTTGGGAGTCCATCCAGACACATATCATATTAACTTCATACATAATTCTTTTAGAATTCAGGGCCTGAATTCTGGTGGTCTATATTTTCTTTTGTTTTTTTGCTTCTGATGATTCTCATTGATGGAGATTCTTTTCCCTATGATTTGTTGATTCTTGATTGTAAACTAAAATTTGGTCATCATTTGGTTGTAGTAATAAACTTGGGAGTCTAAATTGAGAATTTGTATCCCCAATTTGATTTTGGTTTTCTCAGTGATATAGAATGAAATATGATATAGATGATATAAGTATATAAAATAGTATCACTCTATTCCCAATTTAGGCCATTGGTTTCATATGTGTCTCAGATTCAGTCCAGCCTTTTCCCAGGAGCAAAGTGGAAAAACTCAATTTCTCTCTCTCTCTCTCTCTCTCTCTCTCTCTCTCTCTCTCTCTTCCTCTCTCTCCTCTCTTCTCTCTCCTC